>LIEC01012200.1:0-11748 GCA_001925005.1 Drosera capensis | reverse complement strand
CCAATCTTTCAGCTTCCTTGTTGTAATCAACCAAGACCTATTCAATCTTTTTCCCAAAAGCAAAATCAAACCCCGCTGACGGCGACTTATTTGATATAAGCTCCTCATTCAAACTTGTCAGCCTCCGACACAGGACTGAAAACTGCTCCCCTTCAAGTTCCACATTGTTGTATCTCTTGACAGCAACTAGAGCATAGAGTATACAACTTCTGCAGTGCCCTTAGACCTTCCACTCCTATCATAATGTACCCAGTATTTCTTTAGATCGCCAACCTCAGCAAAAAGTTTCCAGATACACTCATTCGACACTTCATAATCCAAATGGGAGATATACAGCTTCGTGTCAATCTCAATGGAGCCTCCCGAGCAGCGACGGCAGCAGCAACTGCTTGATGAGCCACGAAATCGTGAGTTCAAATCCCCTCCGGCGCCTTTGGATAAACCTTTGGGGCAGGGCGATTGACCGGACGATTGGGGAACCAGTGAACAGCTCCCGAACTGGACCGGTTGGTTGTGAAACCAACACCACCTGCTCCAATTCCGACTCGGTTCCTAGTGGCGTCGTCGCCGCGTGTGGCGATGGTTGACCGCAGTAGTTCGTCGGTTTGGTTGGCGATGGTGCACGATTTAGGTGTGCGTACACAACGTGTTTGTGAAAATGCCTCAAAGAAAAATGACTCTGTGTTTCAGGGCACGTTCTTGCGTGAATGTTTGTGACTGAGCAGGTTGTTGAGATACTTACTAAAGCGGTTGAGATTTTCACGGTATTTTCAAACCAAATCAAATCGATGAAAAAAAAAACATCTCATCATATCTACATAAATATTTATTTATTTTCCTAAAATTTTCAGGATATTACAGTTGTTGTCGATCCCGCGCCTTGTCTTGTTCCTTGCTCTGTCATTCGGATCGAGTCGATGTGAAACTTAATTTTCTTTCCATTTCAATTGATCCAGGAAACAGTCTACATTCATCCCATGAAGAATCATTATAGTCTCCTCTCAAAATTGAAGTTAACAAATTACTCATTATATAGGATATGTAGTAGTGGTGTAGTGAATTGTTCTAATTCATGTTACCTTTTATAGTGTGATTTTAATTGAGTATGATAGTTGAAATGTAAATGATAGACAATTTGATGATAGAGATAGGTGATAGAACATGATAGAAGAATGAAGATAGTTGAGAAAATGAGGAAAAAATGCTAAATTATAGCACTTAATCATTGAAGCAATCATACTAAACTATAACAAAATGTTATTATTCATTGTTATATTTAGCAATAGCATTGCTATATTTGACAAAATCATGGAACATGTTCTTGGGAGGTGATTGACTTAACCATCCATAATGTATTAGTTTCTCCGACTCTTGGTTTAAAGATGTTAAACCTTTTATTATAGCAACAGTAATATATCTTGGTCCCTTCTTGTTTCGTCAGAAGCATGAACGTGGATCGCGGTGGGTGGCGGTTAGAATTAGATGAATGATGGGGAGTTGATTTTGGTTGGGAAATTATGATTAGGGCACCTAATGTCTCTCTTAATTATGTTAGTCTTGACATTGTCCTTTCTTTTACTATGATATTTTGAAATTAGAAATAGAGAAACTGATGATGATAGCCAAGTTGATGTCAATGTGAACGACAATAACGTTGTCTAAAGGAAAAATAATAAGAGAGCCGAGAGCAAATGGACTGTTAATGACACACGTTTACTTAAAGAGTCCATGAAACCAATGGTTTTTCAGGAAATTTCAATTTTCACGTACTTATCATGACATATGTACAAAGAAGCCAGCAATAATACTGGAGTAGCATTTATGATGTCAACTATACATTTTGTAAAGAAAATTAATGTTCCTAAACTACCCTCTATAATGAAAATAGAAGATTAGACAGAAGTATTGCATAATTTTTGTCGACATCAAAGAAATGTTCTTAAGAAATTTCTTTTGAAAAAGGTATATTGAGGAGAGAGCAAGGAGCTTTCTTTATCAGAAGAAAAATAAAGTGTAAAAAGAAAAAGGGGACTCGCATTATGTCTCAGAAGTGATCAAATTCCATAGGAAAATCAAAAGTTGAATGAAGTGGTCATTTTCTTGACTTCAGGAAAAAATTAGGTATGAAATATTAAACCTACATAGATGTGTTTATACAGTGAACATATTATTTATAAAAATCGTATCTTAACATCGTAACATCATATGTATTTTGATATCTTATTGAGAAATTATATTATCAAAATTCTAATTGATTGTAAAAAAACCAAAATATGATATACAATTGTCGGTTGTGATCCAATGTTGTAATTTTCTCTGGAGGAGAGAACTACAAACGAAATTGATAGGAACTCAACCACCCAGATTTGAACATGAATCATAATGAAATGATCAACCCAACTGTACTCTTTAGGGGGAGAGGAACAACGAACAAAGAATCCTCAGTTTTAATATTGGCAATGAAGAGGAAATTTGGCAAATAAATCATTTACATTCACATTTCGATCCGCTCTGACCTCGTCCTCTTCGACCTGCAGGCAGTAGCGGTCGAGGACCGTGATCAACTGTGGTGCCATGGATTCGACTATGACAAGCTTATAGGCTCTACATTCAAAGATACATGAAACCCAGTTTACTAATCCCTACACTTTCCATACTCCAACTGTGCCAGTGTCACTTTTTGAACGGGTAAATTCACATTTCTGAGTTGTTAACGTTTCTGAATTAGAATTATGTTAAGATATGTTTGCGGATTTTCTATTATCAAGTCGGATTAGTAATAACGTTCTTTTTTCAACATGATATTAGAGCAGATGTCCTATTGAGGTCACGAATTTGAGTTCTATCCGGAGAGCGAACAGATCTTCCTCAATATTCATAACTACAAGAGAACAGCAGATGCGTAGAATTAGCATTGAGGACTCAGACTCAGAGCACATGTAGAGTGGAGGGGATGGTCCAAGATCCAGGTTGCAGGTGCAGGACCACGCATATATGTGTAGGAACAGGACCATTTCAAGTGCTATAGTAACACGAACACTGTTGCTCTTTGAATAAACTGACCGCACGTATCACCACCGCCATTGCCTTAACTGTAACTACGATCCTTAGCTTCCATACTATCTACCAGCATTTACTGTACTGCCTAGTCAACAATAGCCTTCGGGTTTAAAACAGTACAGGAAACGAATTCTCACCAAGAACTAACATCGATCTGTTCTGTCGAAGTGTTGATCAATCTTAATATTTATATGTGAAACAAACGCCATCAATATTAATGATTGCCCCGACCGAGGATTAAGCACCCGATCACAGAAGCAGTCTAAGTTAAGAACTTGAATTTATTTGGTTCCAAGTTCTGGATTGATGCCCAGTCGTTACATGATCATAGCTATTGGTTAGACAGACATAAGGCATAAGGAGTACAAGGAGACTTGAATATACAGCTAGTCAAAGCTCCAACAATGTCCGTTCAAGTTTACACCAGTTAACCACTAGTTCAATGATATTAAATGTATGATGACAACACCTATGCTGACAAAAATGGCTAAACATTGATAACCACTCCAAGTTGTTGTCAAATTACATGATTAAAATCTGTTAATATACCACTCTCTAGAACACAGATTCACATTCAGAACTTCCATGAATGTTCCAATAATTGTCCCAAGGTGATCATTTCAGACCCACTACTATCATGAATCATGTCATCCTTGCCCAAAATTGCACTGGACAAAAAGCAATCACAACAAATAACACAATCTGGCCAGAAATGAACACAATCCCTCATTTTTGATGAGGGAACTATATTTGGAATCAATCATAAACTTGCTGGTGCAAAATCTGATGGATCTTTCATTATTTTCACAATAGCACCAAAGTTCTCCTTGTCAGCTTTGAGTCACCTCCAATAATTTACCCACATGACTTTATCAGTCCTCAAATCAATTGATCATGAAAGATATTGACATCACCCCAAGCTTTACACCATGAATCAGATAGCAATAGAAGTCATAGAGAAAGGAGAGAATCAAGATAAGCTAATGAACAAAAAGGATGCAAACACTCTGTTTATTTACTTGTTGGTCAACATGGATATCCCAAGAGTACATGATAAGAAACCATGATGATCAAAAGGGTAACCAAAATTTACAACCAAAAGAGGAAGCAACTCATGATGATGAAGTGCAGGCATAGGCAAAGCCATCCATGGAAGCATTCATCATCTCCATGTCATTTAAACATACTCATACTCACTCAACAATAATACACAAAAAGGAAACTCAAAAATGCCTCTTCATGCTCCAAATCTATCCATATCTCATACTAGTACTCATCATCAAACATCATCATCATCTTCACCTTCTCACACATCTCCTTTTCGGGATCTTGTAATATCAGCAGATCTCTCCCACTTTGATTCTGATACAACACTAGTCAGCTGTTATTATGATATCTTCATACTTGGATCTCTCCTTTTTCATCAATTTCTTTTCTTTTTACCATCTTTCAGCTCCTTTCATATTAGAATTTCACATAGGAAAAGTGAGGAATGAGATAATAGATTCTTTTTAAGCAGCAGCAACAGTTCCAGCAGCAGCATGATAAGCGTAGTTCTGATTCTTGGCAGCAGATGAAGAAGAGTTTGATGAAGTGTTGGTTTCCTTTTTGTTCCTCAAAGCTTTCATTTTAGCAGAGAGATTCCAGCTCTTCTCTTTGCCTTCATCCATCTCTATCTGCTCTTGCCTGCACTCCTCACTGCAAAATGGTGTGTCCCCTCTGCAAAAATTCATCAAATTCACAGATTAAAACCACATCTTTCCTCAAAATGACCATAACCCATATCATTATACACCTCGAATCACAAAATCCACAAATTCAAAACCCCAAAATCTGATCTTTTTCATGTTCACACAAAACCTACATCAAAATAAGCCTCAGGACACACAACCCACAAACCAAAGCTCCCAAAAAAGGAACTTTTTTCAAATCCACACAAAACCCACTTGATTTCTCCTTAACTCACATACTATCATCTCTTAGAAGTAAAAGCCCAACTGGGCATCTCCATAATCAACCAATTTCATCAAAAGCAGCTCAAAATCTCAGATTTCTCAGAGTTTCACAAACCTGTACATGAAGATGTCACGGTTCCCAGCAAGCGGTTTCTTACACAAGAAGCAGGCCTCGAGGAAATGGGGGAACTGGTAACACTGATCCTCAAACCTCGGATCCACCAAACCCCGACCCAACCCAAACCCATTCTTCCTCGGAGACCCCAACACAGGCCCATATTTCGCAGAGTTCCTCATGAAAAAAGGATGTCTAGGACTGTCAACACCAATTGCACCACAGCAAGACAATACACTTTGAGATTGTTGTTCGAGTTCTGTGAGGGAAGCTAAACCATCGTCTTCTACGGTGAAACACTGGTGTCTCCTCGTTGAAGGTGACTCCATAGATGAATGATTGATGACTTTTTTGAGGAGTGAGGAGTGGGATTTGTTGAGAGTAGTGGGAATGTGAAATTGGAAATGAGGAGAGGGAAAAGGCTGAGGTTATTATAAAGAGGAGGAGTTGTGTTGTGTCCAAGGAAAAAGAGGAAAGAGGAATGGAAAATGAAATGAAAATAAAGGGGAGATGGAAAAACAAGGGTTTTGCTTGCTTGGTGTGGTGGGTTGAGGGAACCTCTGTGTGTGACTGAATCCACTGGCTGGCTGTGAGGATAGTGTTTTTGGTGTTGTTTTTAGATGGCTGTTCTTGGGATATATTTGCCTAATTGCAGAAATGCCATGATGCTTTTACATGAAATATTTAGGCCCTGTTTGCCATAATATCTGATTCTATATTTTTATTTTTATTTTATTTTCTAGTTAACGAAATCCAAAGTGATTGATAAAAGGGTTGTTGATATTATATAAAACTAAGAAAATCAAAATCAATAATATAGATAAAAAATCAACAAAGAAAAATGAAAACATTTTATAAAATATAAATGAATAAAATCTATTGTAATAAAATTAAATGTATTGTGATTTTTCAATGCAATTTGATTGTGTCTTCACAAAGCAATCACAACCATTCATGCTTTTTACATAACAATTGAATCACCAATTCTCTCAAGTAGTTTCAACACCACTACGACCAAAACCTTAATTTTACCGTTGATTGATCGTCCCAGTCCATAGCATAATTTAATGAACGAAATCACGAATTCAAAAACCCTAATTGTAAGGACTTATTTAAATGGTTTGATAGTACTGTCTATACTAATAAAATGCATCTTTCTTTTCGGTAGTGCATCATTCTAAAACTTCGTGGTTAAACGTGCTTAACATGAAATAATGTTGGAATGGGTGATTTCCTAGAAAGTTTCTCAGGGTGTTTGCAAGTGATGACAGCGGACAAAGCATGCTGGACCTTGGGAGTGTATGTAAGAACCTTCTTAAATGATTTGATAATACTATTTATACCAATAAGGTGCACCTTTCTTTTCGATCACCCATCATTTTAGAACTAAAACACACTGAAAGAACTAACGCACCTCAGAAACACATGATGACATAATTTTTTCTTTTATTTTTGTATTCGTGATTTTTTTTGGACAAAAAACTTCTTTTTCAATAATTGTTTCCATGCGAAAGATGTGTCATGACATAGATGTCTTTGATAAAAAAATGAATAATGATTAAGATTAAAATAACATAAATAAAGAATTGAGATTAGAATATGATGTTTTAATCTTAATCATTTATTTTTTATCATTTAATCTCAACCATTAATTTAATACGAGGCAATTTTATATCATAACGTATAATTTTTTATATGATAATTTTAATGTTGAATTTAGATTTTTTGATTTTATTAATGTTTTTTATTTTTATTATTTTAAACAATTATATCAAATCTTCACGGTGGATTGAGGTTGCATGCATACTACTCCCTGGACCATAGTACACAACAACATGCCAATCTGACGTCATTTCTTTTGAAATACTATTCAACTTGTAGAACTGTTCATGGGTGAAACACTGATGTCCGGAGATTGTACTGGATAAGACTAGATGATCGAAGTCAGTGTATTTATCTCCTTTTCTTTTTCATTGGATTGATTTATCTTTGGTTTTATTATGTTATTATTTTTCATGAAATATCTTTGTGTTTGATAACATGTTATCATGTGATTTTTTTCTTTTTTTTAGTGTATGTATACTCCTTACTTTTTCCTTGTAAATTCATATCCTCGATCCCAAAATTTTTATAATATTTTATCTAATCAATCAGTTTTGAATTGTTTACAAATTTTTTATATTTGAAAACATATTATATGATTAAGAATTGAAATAAATAAAAAATAAATATTGTGTGATTGAAAATTAAAATTATAAAAATCCAAATTTATTTATATAAAATAAATATTATAAAAATTACATAGGACATTTTCAAGGCTGATCTTAGCATGTACGAGGGCATACTTATTTTTTACTGGAGTGGAATATTATGTCACTAAATGTCCTCTACATACTAGGTTCGCTTTCAAAAAAATAGTTACCTCCATCGAGATACTCATACTCCTACTCCTACCTCTTTAGAAAAATCCTCCATACACGCTTAAAATTTTCGACGAATATCCTCACTTCTTCACGGGGAATGAGCATAAAATGCTATTTTCTATGTGTTTTTCGAATTATAATATATTTTTTAACATATTATAAATTATCGAATTACAAAATTTTCTTATATAACAATATATATATATAATTATCAAAATAATCTATTTTATATAATATCAATACATCCATTATTATTATTATTTTCTTTTTTTCTCAGTTTTTTTCTCATACACTCACAAGATGAAATTGATTATTTCATATAAATTATCGTATCAAATCAATCAGTTGTAATTTTAATGAAACGGATGAAATATTCTCTGCATTCCATAATTTTTACAATTTTCATTTTAAATATCAAATTTAGATTTACATTTTTTTCAATTATAATTTTCTATCATATAATATATTTTTTATCTATTTTAATTACAAATTACATCATATTTTTTAAATATAAAAATATTATAAATAATAAAATTAATGTAGATGCTACCCGCAGTAGGAAAATATATACTATAGAACAATATGCACCACATAATTTTAAAACAAAAAATTAAAAAATAAAAAATATATGATGAAAATTGTCTATTTTTTATTGTTTGTAACATTATCGTTTTTTCATAAATAATTTATGACAGATAAAAATAACCAAATGATGTAAAAATTTTAGGATAGAAAAAGGTTTTACCGGGACCTTCATGTAATTTTCACAAAACTTAACCGGTGGCAGATTAGTAATTTCTACACACCTCGATGGCAAATGCCCACTAGAACTGTTTCACTGCTTCGCTCGCAGTTTCTGGCCCGCCCGCCTCGCTTGCTTCACCCTCAGATTAAATATTCTTCTTTTTTCTCTTTGTTTTAATTTAATTTTCTGTTGCAAATCTTTTTTTTTTCTTTTTCCTTTTGCTGGTGCTATTCCTTGTCCAGATTTTTCGAGCCTATAGGCGAAGACTTCACGCGCACCCCTTCGCGATCCCTGTACGCTCCGCAATCATGGGGTGAACCGGTCAGCCAGACCACAATGCATAATTCAGGCCCGGTCCAAACAACCGGGTGGTCCACTACGTAACACAACAGCAAGAAGCAAGCATCATAAGTCAAGTCCATAAAATATGTAAAGCAAAATGGACATGGTAGGTATCCCCGCGGTCCCATATTAATATGCAATTGATCTCATATAAAATTCTATATATGTAAAAATTTTACGAAATTTTATAAAAATAATAATATTTTTTTAGAGATAAATGGGTTTAATATAATGATTGTGAGAAAAAATAATGGATATATTATAATAAAATATTATTGATTTAAATTTTTTAAGTAAAAAGTTGCTAAATAAAAAAGATTACAAGTAAATTAGGAGAATAAAAAAAAAAAACAAAAGTGTTACATGTATTATATGACGAAGGAAGTATAAGTTATGAAATACAATGTCTCGTTTTTATTTTTATTTTCCTACAAATCAATGTAGGACATTCTTAACATAACTAGACCTACACTGGTGATAACCCTTATATCTCGTATGATATTCTTACGTTTTGAGTTTTTTTGTTATCATAGACTTTCGTATTATTCCATCGTTGGTTTGATTTTACTCCTTTAACATGTAAATTTGATACAATATAATTATCTTTGATATTAAAATAAATTGATCATACTTGTTAATGATTTTGTTCAAACCCTTCATATACTTAATAATAATAATGCTTTTAGTAATCATGTATAAATAAATAAAGAGTTGATATATTTAAATCAATAACATATTGATATGTACATAACTATTAATTAATAAGAAAATGACATGTGAAGGCTAACAAAAAAAATCCCTACATTTGTATTACATATTTTTAATTATTAGACCTATATCGGTGATAACTCTTATATCTCGGATGATATTCATACGTTTTGAGTTTGCTTGTTATCATAGACTTTAATCTTATTCCTACCTTTGGTTTGATTTTAGTCTTTTAACACGTAGATTTGGTATAATATGATAATTTTTAATGTTAAAGGAAATTGATCATGGTTGTTAATGATTTGACACTAACCCTTCATATATTTAATAAAAATGATGTTTTTAATAATAATATATAAATAATAAAGAATTGATATGTCTGAACCAATAGGATGTTGACATATGTATATCTATTAATCAATAAGAAAATAATATATGAAGGATTAATAAAAAAAATTTCCTTATTTATATTACATATTTATAATGATGGAAGGGTTTCACTGGCTAATGTTCGCAGATTGTTGATGACACCAATGACAATTAATGATAGATGACAATAAGTTTGATGAAATTCTATGGTTACAGATATATGCATATGAGGATGGTAAAAGATGTTAATCATATTATTTATCGACAAAAATGATATGGAAGAGTATCTAACTTTATCAAACAACGCGCTCATCCATATCCAACATGATAAGCTGTTTAACTAATCCCTTAAAAAAAAAGATGTCCAGGAATCAAAATCTATTAAGTACGGAGCTATTTTGTGATGATGAGTCCGTCAACGAAAATTTATTTTGTGATGGTGAATCCGTCAATGAAAACTGATTAAAATGATTCTTCGAATTTACGGATTTGACGTGATCAAAAGAAAATTATTTTTTGGAAAAAAACTTTATCAAACAAGATATTTATCTCGCTTTGGTGTTTTTGTTTAGCATGTTCAGGACATACATATAATCGTTGCATTTGACTTAGTCAATTTGATCACAAGCTTGTTTGTAATGTTGAGGTGGATGGATTAGTCAAAGTTAAACAAACTCCAACTAAGTTTTTCCTTTAGAAAAAACAAAAAAATATTAAATCAAGGGCCCACACATCACTGTGTGTTCAAAGTCCTTCGAGCAAGTCCCCACCATTGATTCTTTTGCTTCGTTAATTCGTCGCCTTTCGATTTCGGCCACGTTCCGTCTCCATTGGGCCTACGTGTTGTCACGGACCAATGAATTTGGAGTCTGACCCAAATTAAAGCCCGTGACAAATTGATGCGGCCCAAGTACGCGGCCCATCAAAGAAGGCCCAAGTTTATCCAAGGGAGATACAAACCTAGGGAGGTGATGTTCTAGAAGCCGCAAAGACTTTATCTTGGGTAGGTTGGTTCCAAAAGTCTACATGTAAATATAGACCATTAGATCGTTTTGATCTCCACCGTTGGTTGTGGAGAAGAAGTTGTATATAAGGGGATATTTGGCTCATTTGCCAAATCATCCATCCTTGAGTTCAATCTTGTGTAAACCCAAAAAACCCTGAGAGTAATACATTGTGATTTCCTCTCAAAGCTTGTTCCGAGTTCCCATTTCTCTTACGAGTTCTTACTTAGTTATTTGGTGAGCGAATTAGGCTGAGCTCGAGCGAAGATGTGAGTAGCTTGAGTGCCGCACAGGTTGTGAGAAAACTAACCCCGTGACAAGTGGTATCAGAGCAACGATCCTACTTCGTGGAAGTGGTATCAAGGCGCGGTTCGAGCAAGAAGAGAATGGCGGATCAAAGCAACATGACCGAGTTCGTTGAGGAGGTGAACACCGCGAATGTCACCATGTGCAAAGGGAAGGCAAAATCGAAGGATATCCTAACATCCTTCGAGTCACGACTCGGAAGGGTGGAGGACATCATGGGAAAGGTGGTGGTGAGATTGGAGGACGACGTACCAAGCAATGAGACCATTGATGCTCGGGAGGACGCATTCAAAGGTGAGTTGCAAGGTGTTCTTAACTCTCTCACGGACCAACTTCGTAAAGAATTCCAAGCGCAGTTTGATGATGTTCGCACCGAGGTAACTTCTCTTCAAGAGGAGTTGAAGGTCATGAAGGAAAACGTTTCGCTATGTCGGGCAGCCATAGCGAATGGGGAAGTTGGTAGCTTTGGGAAGGGATCTCGTGTTGACGTCCCCAAGCCAAAGGCCTTCTCGGGAAAGCGGGATGCGAAGGAGCTTGATGCTTTCCTCTTCAACATGGATCAATACTTTGATCACATGGACATAGAGAATGAAGAGGCAAGGGTCAAGACGACGGCGCTCTATCTCTCCGATACGGCATTCATGTGGTGGCGTCGTCGGTATAACGACATCCAAACGGGTGTCTTCTCTATTGACACTTGGGAGGACTTCAAGAAAGATCT
>LIEC01012199.1:0-77193 GCA_001925005.1 Drosera capensis | reverse complement strand
CATCATTAGAATTAGAAATTTTAGTGTCTCATAATCACATTCTAATTTAAAATATAAATTCATAAAAAAAAAATATAAATTTTTTTGATATATTTATATCTATAATCAAAAAAAATATTTTTATTAAACATAATTCTAAGAATGACATAATCTCAAATTTTCTTAACCATCGAGTATGAGACGCTAGGCAGGTAGGTTATCCTCTCCCCTCTATGCTTTTCCTTCCTCATTTTGTCTTTCCCTGATCTTCGGATTCTCCTTCAATCCACCCCAGTCACAACAGTGAATTCTTCGGTTGGGAATTCTCTAATATTTTTTTATCGTAATGGATAAGGGACGGATATCCCTTTTATGAATTGATGGTCGTATTGAATAAGAGGCAACAACCTCTTTTATGATTATGTGGTCGCATTGGATAAGGAACGGAAACATCTTTTATTAATTTTGTGAACGCATTGGATAAGGATGGAACCCTTCTATGATTTTGTGGTTGTATCCAGAAAAAGATGAAAGGAAAAGTCTCTTTTTTCTATGGTGGGGTCGTAATTCAAAAAATGGAATGCTATATTACTGTATCATGTGGTGCAGCGACCTCAATTAATATTATCAATGAAACATAAGGGGATGGGTCGACGTAGAAACGTAAATAAGTGAATTTTAAACTAAAAGAGTGATAGAATAATTGTGACCTAATAATAATAATAATAACACAAAGAGGGTTTTGATATATATTGTCAGACATGACGTACTATAGTATGTGCCAGGGTTATAGTACGTGACGTCCCACTAATGGCAATACCCAGAGTATACTAAGTGAATCTTTGCTTATGGATTTTCTTGTTTGTTTTGTTTTATTCTTTATTTAGGTTCAGGTGAGGATGATGAAACATTCGAGTAGTTATGCCGGGATGATGTTCTTTTGAATAATATATAGTATTTAGAATATGAGGCAGTACTTTGAGCGTTAAGGTCAAATTACGAATGATTGTAATAATTGATTATGATGTTCTGTTATTATCTGGGTGTGGTATCGAGAATTGTATAGATGTATTTATAATTCCTCCCTCTTATTTTTTCTTATGTAAATCCTGTTACGAATTTATTTTGTTATGAACTCCTAGATATAGTGACAATGACATCGCATGTTTATAAACTAGATATTGGCTGTGGCGTTACATGAACAATGCATTTTTTTTCCCTGGATGGAACAAAACATGTTGTTTATACCGTCATATGATTTTCGTGTGAAAATCAGCGTGCGCTTTTGCTTGGAATTTCGGACTAGAAAATGCTATCCAGTTGCCCCTTTTGGCGCGAAACTTTGACCTTCGCCTCCTTATCCCTTCTCCTCGGGTGGAAACCCTAGATTCACAGTCTCATCCCTCCCAACCGGGGCTATTAGTCGGGAAAAATTGCTCCCATCACGATATCGAAGCTGAAGGCGCTCTCTTCCCTCAACTGGGTACTGGTTAGTTTCTTCAATTCGAATCCAAACTATATCAATCAGGTTTCATTCATATGAAAGAGTTGCGTTTGTATTCATCTTCGTTATGTCACCCTAATTACAATTCGATTTATTTTTTGAATATTTTGCTTCCATTTGCACATGTTTGTGCGTTTTCTCCAATTTTATCGAGGAAGAGAAAAAACCCGTAATTTATTTTTTTGATTTTGCTAGGGTTTGGAGTTGCTGAGTGGAAAGAGGCAGTTCAGTTACCTTCTACGCTGTTTTCAGGGTTCGAGAGCATCAAGCATGGCTTCTAGTGGTGATCGAACTTCGATGCTTGGTAATGGTGCTGCCAACTGTGCAGCTACTGATCTCGGGCGGAGTTATCAGGTGGTTGTGGCTGCCACTCGAGAGATGGGTATTGGCAAGGATGGGAAATTACCTTGGAATTTGCCAACTGATCTTAAATTCTTCAAGGATTTGACTTCGAGCACGTCGGATCCTGGGAAGAAGAATGCTGTTATAATGGGAAGGAAAACATGGGATGCCATTCCCACCAAGTTTCGGCCTCTGCCTGGTCGCTTAAATGTTGTGCTCACTCGATCAAGGAGTAGTACTGAGTTGGGAAGCTCGGGAGATGTGATAACTTGTGGAAGCATGGTGTCCGCTTTGGAGGTGTTAAACGCTTCTCCTTATCGTCTTTCGATTGAGAAAGTGTATGTCATCGGCGGTGGACAAATTTTAAGGTGGGGATTTGTAATGTTCTGGTCTCTATTATTTTCTCTTCTGATCCATCGGTTGGTTTCTAGTTTTGCGACTTTGTTGAAAGAATGATTTTTCTGCTTGAAACAGGGAGGCTCAAAACACACCTTCTTGTGAAGCTATCCATATCACTGAGATTGAAAATTTGATAGAATGTGACACCTTTATTCCTGCTATCGATACCGCAGTATTTCAGCCCTGGCATGCATCCTTGCCTTTGGTGGAAAATGGTGTACGCTTTGCTTTTGTCACATATGTCCGTGTAAGGAGAAACATGGTTGACCATGATGGTCAAGAAAATGGGTCTGCGCTGGATTGTAAGTCTAGCAAGTTTCAGACACTGGACTTCTCTTTCTTGCCTCAGATGGTAGCAGACAGCCATGAGGAGTACAAGTATCTGCAGTTGGTTCAAGAAATTATCTCCGGTGGAAATGTAAAGGAGGACAGAACCGGGACGGGTACTCTTTCTAAATTTGGTTGTCAGGTAAAAGAAAGACTTGATTGATACTTGCTTATAATTTGCAAGGTATGACTAATCTTCTGCTCATGTTGACTGATAGTACTGCAACCATTTTTTCTATTATGCTGACAGATGAGGTTTAATTTGCGGAAAAGTTTTCCCCTTCTGACCACCAAGGTAACGTCACTGCCTTCAGAAGTGTTATTAGTTGTTCAATTAAACCTCTCAGTCAATTTTCTGAAAGGAGGATAAGTATTGAGCCAAAGCTTGTATGTATCTTCTGCTTGTCTATTAGTGCTGACATCTCTGTTTAATTTTGAATTTCAGAGAGTATTTTGGCGAGGTGTTGTAGAGGAACTTCTGTGGTTCATCAGCGGGTCGACCAATGCTAAGGTATAAACTTTTGCTTTGCCTTTTTCTTATATGCATGTTCTTTGTGATATGAAGGTGATCCAAATGTTTGTTTACAACTTAATTGGGGATCCCATTTATATTGGCAAATACAAATCATTTTCTGTGTAATGGGCAAAAAAGTAAATAGTATAATTGTTGCTGTAGTTTGGTGAGATGAATTTGCGTAGACATTTTGTTGATACTGGGGTTGCTTCAGGTGCTGCAAGACAAAGGCATACATATATGGGATGCAAATGCATCAAGAAGTTATCTTGATAGGTAAGCTGCAGCCCTAGTTTTCTTTCTTTGTTCCGAAAACCTCTAATTCTTTCTATCAGAACTTATGTAGTTATTTTGCAGCATCGGTTTGACAGAGAGGGAAGAGGGTGATTTGGGACCTGTATATGGTTTTCAGTGGAGACATTTTGGGGCCAGGTAGATTAATTCTGCTACATGTTGGAAAACTGTATTTATCTCAGAAAAGTAGGATGTATATGATTGTTAGCCTTATTGTCTCAACAGATACACTACCATGCATGCCGATTACACTGGCCAAGGAGTTGATCAGTTGTCTGATGTTATTAACAAGATTAAGAATAACCCCAACGACCGTCGAATTATTTTATCAGCTTGGAATCCTTCCGATCTGAGCGTAATGGCATTGCCACCATGCCACATGACCGCACAGGTTAGAAGCCAGTCTTCCCCTATATGTTTCTTATCTTTCATAAGGCGTGTTGACCCTGCAACTTTTTCCCTTGCAGTTCTATGTCGCAAATGGGGAGTTATCTTGTCAGATGTACCAGCGTTCAGCTGATATGGGTCTAGGGGTGCCGTTTAACATTGCATCCTATGCTCTCTTGACATGCATGATTGCTCATGTTTGTGGTAAGGATTCACTTAGACCAGTCGTTGACTCCTTCTTTAGCTTCGGTTGGACACACCTCAGCAAATAGTTGTTTTGGGATCTGTATTCCCATGTTGTCATGTGTTGCAGATCTTCTTCCAGGGGATTACACTCATGTGATCGGGGATGCTCATGTCTACAGTATCCACATCAAGCCTTTGCAGGAGCAGCTACGTAATCTACCCAAGCCTTTTCCAGTAAGTTCATTTCAGCAAGCGATACCGGAGTTCCCGTTCATAAATGTGCGCCATTAACTAACCCATCCCCGGTTATAATATGTTATGCCATCTCTTGAGCAGGTTTTGAAGATCCTTTCGGAGAAGAAGGATATAGAGTCCTTTGCAGTGACAGATCTCAAGCTAATCGGTTATGATCCGCACCACAAAATTGATATGAAAATGGCCGTATAGGTTCTTCTCTGCCGATTTAGAGCTCTACTCTTCGTCTGCCATATTGTTTCGTCCTCTGGCGAGTGAGCATGCATGGAGGCTGGTTTTATGAATGTAATCGCTTCTTACGGAACTCAAGAAAAGTTGCAAGGAAATTACTATCATGTACTGTAATGTCTACACATTTTCTACCCTTTAAGCATGTCTATCAATTTTTCCCTCTCGATTCTCTTTTATGGAACTTGTCCCATATGGCTCTTGAGTACTGCATCTTGAAGATAATTAGTTCTTCATTCATAAGGACATGATTGACCAGTTTTCAAAAATCCTGAGAGATTTCATACCATTTGACATAAGTTACAGGATCAGGAAGAGTTGAAGCAATATCAAGTTATAATCACGCATGCACAAAGTACAGCCAGGTCCAAGGTCCATGCAGCTCATTGAGAAGATCAGATTATTTTTTTGTAACAGAATTCTTCGAAGAACGCAAAACAATGAATTACAGTTTCAGTTGGCTCAAACAATCCAATGACGAGAACTCAATCTTTAAGAGCAGCCCCTGCTTTGGCAAGATCCTCTAAAGCCTTGAAGATCTGAGGCTCTGTCATGCCTTCCAAGCGGATACCCTTTTCAACACCAAAATCTGCAGAAACAAGTCAATTGAAATTTCATAAGCTCATATCCTCAGAAGCAATGCAGAGATGAATGACTTCGATTCCCAGGAAATTGAGAAGTGACATATCGCAATATGAATTCAAGGGCTCAAAAGTCAAAACCAAGCCGCTGAATAAGCCTATCTAGATTTTCTTCCAGAGCTAAACAATGTCCTACCTAGCAAAGGATATTCTTTCAAAAACGGAGGCTCCATTCTTATTATTGATCCAACACCCCTGGCATACATGAGCCTAAAAACTATGCAAAGATGTCACCTTTAACCTCCGGATTTGTACAGGTCTTTGTAGTATATTAGTTACCCTTCTAATAAGTTTGTGGAGTACTTGCATTCAGATTGAAATTTATCGCTGGAACCAGCTTTACCATCAACTCAGGCTCATGGAATAAGGCAAACCAAATTGCTACATGCCTCAACATCAGAATAAATGCTTCTGGGTATGAGTCTGAACTAAATGGGGAAGGATGATGCTAACTCATGAGCCACGAAATCATAACTTGCCCTAAAACCATGACAAGTGAACAAACTACAACGAAAGCAAGTCTACTATGCCATGTGAAACCAACCACGCCAGAAGCTCCTATTATTGACAAAAATAGCTTACAACAGTTACCACCGAGCTTTGAAAATCAGTCATTCCGATGTGTGAATTCCTTAACAACCCTCAAAAGAAGTGTAATCAAAGCAAGGCAGCAGGCAATGAAACTTGCAATTGCCTTAGAACCAAGTGAAAATCATAGGAGTAGTATTTATCAACCAAAAAAGAAAAAAAAAAAGAGGTGAAAATCATAGTACAAAAGATCCGGCCACATACCATATCTAGCCCAGAGCTGAGGCTCAACCCCATGAGCTTCTCGAATCAGTATGGGCAATTTAGGATTCTCAGTTTTCAACACCTTGTAATTCTTCTCAACAAACTCCCTGAAATCAACACGCATGATCAAACTCAATTTAGGACAGGCATTATGAATTTAGAAACACGAACAGGGGAGCCAAATGGAGAGTGAGAAAGGGAAGGGGTTGGAACCTAGTGTGGGAGCTAGCAGGGGAAGTTTGGCAGAAAAGGATGCGAAGCTCCTTCAAGTTCTTCGACAGCTGCGATCTCCAAGCCATTCCTTTGAGGAGGTGTCAAAATCCTAGACACATAAATCAAACCACAAATTTTTCATTGCCACATCCCCGAAATTGCGAAGAAATGTGAAGATCGAAAATTGAGAAGTCCGTCCAATAAAGAAAACCCTAACTTCGCCAGATCGGATGGGCGGGGCGGGGGAGATGAGAGAGGAGGGAGGAATAATAGGGATTCGCATCAGAACCTTTATATGTGATCGGTGGGGAAGAGCGGCAGCGGATAATGGAAGGGCCGGCCGCACTTTGACCGTCGATGCAGCTGCGACGACGACGGGATGATTGATGAGCAAACGAACACAGTGGCTGCGAAAAATTGCTTGAATAACTATATGAGATGAATACGACGAACAAAATTTTGTAGTCATTTGAATAAAAAGTTGTATCAAAGAACTGTCTCCTGTAGATAAAGTTATATGTTTCATTATATTATTCTTTTATTTTTTTTAATAATGTCAAATTTCATAAACCCAATATTCCTTATCGTGAGCATTTTTATTTTAACAATTTTGATTTTTGTGCATCCACAACCATAAGCGTTACATCTCAAAAGAAAAAGGTTTACATCTCAAAAGAAAAAGAAAAATCTCCCCACATCGAAATTCATGTCTGGACTCAACAAATGGCTCAAAAAGCAAGATGAGACGGGGAGCCGAAGACTTTCCTTTCACCCTCAATTCGTGTATGGTCGATTTAGTCATCGATCGATGGCTACTTCATACGATGCCCCTCTCTCCGTCGCTCTTCACACTCAATGGTGCGATTTGTACCGTTTTCGACATTCGAGTAAAATTAGGGTTCCGATTCAGGAGCCGGTGTCAGCACAGGAGAATGCGGAAGAGTGACAGACAGATCAAAAGACTCTCTCATCTTACCCTAAATCGCTGAAAATTTTTGGGTAATGATTCTCACCAACTTTTTCAAAATCTTGTTGAGTTCTGTGTTGTAGTTGGCTGATTCACGAGTCATTTACGTGATCGTGTTTTCTTTATTTTGATTGATATGTGGCAAAGCATGTTACTACTGTATCTTCTTTCTTGCTAGTGAAATGCTTAAGAGGTTGAAAATTTCGTGAACAAACTTGAAGTAACGATGCTGTCAGGTGTGGAATATTCACCACAGCGAGGGGCAAGAAGTTGTGGGATTGGAATTAGTTGTGTGCAAATGGGAATGAAAAATTGGATGCCGTAGCATCAGGACCCTCAAGCTCATCAACTTCTTGTGGTGATAACCGATAAGCATCCAAAATTCAGGTGCAAACTCTTCGTTTGGGCATCAATGCCGTATGTGGGGTGGATCTCTAGATTGAATCCTTTTTCCTTTGATATTTGCTTGGGGATTATCCTAATATGTAGGATTGGATCCTTTTCTCCCCCTGATAGGAGCCTCCTTCTGTCAAATGTCTAGCCAATATCAAATGATCCTCGCTCGAGCTTATCTCCATTTCAATCAAGAAGCTTTTGTGTACAAAATCATGGAGCATTCGATTAAAAAAAATATTCGAGAACGCAGAGCAAAAAGGGACAAGCACCTTATGCTACAACTCACCACTGAACACGCATAGAAGAACTTGAAAACCGCTTGTGTTGAATCTTTCATCAACCAAGCATTGCATATCATGTAATTTTCTTCATGACAATGAAGAAATGATATAATTCAATTCATGTGCCCTAACATTCACTCTACTGCTTTCTTGGTCATGGAAATGGCCAGATTGCAAACTTGAAATTTCTCCCTGATTATGTGCTCCAATATCAATTCCTTGGCCCTGTCGAACAATTGATCTACAACTTCTTCCCTGAATTCACATGTAAATAAAGATTCTGCTGCTGCTCTGAAACTATCTATCTGAAACTTGGCCTTTGTGTGTAGATCCTCCCCTTTATTGGTAGGATCAGCCCATTCCATTATGAAGCTCTCAAAATTTTCCTCCTTGAAGGATCCCTCGGCCTCCACTAGTTTTGTCACTTCCACCATGGTAGATGAGTAGCATGGTATGTTGAAACCACCCAATTGATTCTGGTCGATCAATCCCTGGAACAACAAACCAAGTTCACAAATCTTAAAAATCTTTCTCAGTGAATGACATGCGATCCTCTTGCTTTATTGGGATTTTTTCTTTACCTCGGTTACCATCTTCCTCATTGCCTTGCTGAGGACATCAAACACGCAATAAGTCTCACTGCTCCTATCAGAACCCACGAGTGCCAGGACCATGCGGCCTCCTTCTATGAGTTCTTGAGAGCGTGAACTTAGAAAGAGTGTGAAATCCTTTGCAAACTGGTTATAGCAAGCTTTATGAGTCCTATTTGTATATTTCCTATGTTCACTGGCACTACATATTTTCCAATGAGTCCCGTGGGAACCTGTCATTATGAAATTGTTGTCTTTCAGTACTCTTTGGGTACAAATCGGAAAAGGGTTGGGACTATTAAGTTTGCCTACCTAAGAAAGCCAATGTAAGCTGAATGAGGAGTGAACAAAGTGGAGAAATTTTCTGGGAAAGAGTCCCGTAGAAAGACCCCGGAGTCCCGGACACAAAGATTGGTACTTGTGCCTTGCTGCCTGATCCTTTGCGCATTAATTGAAAGTTCGAAATCAATTTGAAGATGGTGTTGAAGTCATTTCCTGGAAGGTCATTTAGGAACATTTTGAATTCAGGTGTGCACCGATTAATTGTCATGCATGCCATGTCCACCGTATTTATGATCCTTGATAGGACCAGTAGAGCATTTGGCCCTGAAGAGCAACCAAGGTCGGCCACTCTCAAGCACCCAGGTGACATGGTTGTGCATAGCTCTCTCAGACTTTCTTCGAGCATCAGTTCAACCTTGTCCATCAGCATTTTCTGTCATTTTGGTATAATAGTTGTTAATTCTGTCAAAAGTAGTACTTCATAGGATACATAATTAATTTACATCAGGAGAAAGAGGAGACGATTACTGAGTTGAAACCTGCAGTTGTTGGCATAGCTATCTTCGCCTGTCCCCTCCTTGGTATGAAAACCTTGCCTCATGGACATTGAACTTGTCTCATCTCCTCCCATTGCTCAGAAGCAAGCCGTCTTTGTTGCAAGAGCTGATACTGCCGATGTCTTAGATACATGGGTGCAATTTTTGGGGATTTGGAAATTTCAACTTTGGCATGCTGGCTTTTTCTTTCTGTAGTTACTGTTTACTTAAACAGCACCTTTGTCTTGAGTAGTGAGTTGTGACAGGGAGCGTAGGGGGACATATTCTGCCTAATTGCCTTGAGATTGTGCTCTAGAACGTCTTGAAACACGGCTTAGGTGGATTTTGTCACTGTATGTGCAGTGATTGGGACCTGATATACACGAACGTAAGCTGTATTCGAAGAGATAAGTCTCAGGCTGCTATCTGGTACACTTTGCTGAACTAATTCGCATGTGCCTAAACGTAAGCGAGTCTTCTCTTCCTTTTTTTCCGATCGCAAGAGCAAGTCCAATGCACTGGGCATTTGGTTGACAAATCCATAATTCGACATTTGCCAAAATATAGCAAGTTTGTTAACTTTAATTGGTAGATGAACAGGCATTTCATTTTCATGTTTTCCAACTGCACTTGAGGAATGCTTAATGTCATGGGGTTAGATTTCTCACAACCCGTGCGGCACTCAAGTTACTCACACCTTCGCTCGAGCTCAGCCTAATTCGCTCACCAAATAACTAAGTAAGAACTCGTAAGAGAAATGGGAACTCGGAACAAGCTTTTAGAGGAAAACACAATGTATTACTCTCGGGGTTTTTTTTTTGGTTTACACAACATTGAATTAAGGATGGATGGTTTGGCAAATGAGCCAAACATCCCCTTATATACAACTTCTCCTCCACAACCAACGGTGGAGATCAAAACGATCTAATGGTCTATATTTACATGTAGACTTTTGGTACCAATCTACCCAATATAAAGCCTTTGCGGCTTCTAGAACATCACCTTCCTAGGTTTGTACCTCCCTTGGATAAACTTGGGCCTTCTTTGATGGGTCGCGTACTTGGGCCGTATCAATTTGTCACGGGCTTTAATTTGGGCCAGACTCCAAATTCGTTGGTCCGTGACATTCTCCCCCACCAAAGTCGCAAACGTCCTCGTTGCGATCCTTGCGGTAAACCCCAACGTTGCCTTTGTCTCCGTACAAAAACAACCTTCGTTCCGCACTTGCCTTCGCCTCGGGCAAGTGTGTCTCTCGTGCCAAATTTCCCTCGTGCCTCGAACTCTTGTCCGTATGTCTCGTCTCGGACTTCTTTCGCCATTGCTCATGATGACGGGTACTTGGACTCGCTTTGGCATGTGTTTTCCTCTCGCTCGGCGTCCGGCAACCCTTGCACGTTTGAAGCAATCCTCCATGCTTCACTTGGCGTTCAACCGGCGCATCGTCGTGAGCCTTCAAGAGTTGGATAGAACTCGGATTCAACTCCTTCGTTTCCCTCCGTGGCTTCTTTTGTTTAGGAGGTTGCCTCGGTTTCGGCTTCTTGGGTTTCCCCTCTCGTTTGCCTTGCCCACCACCCTTGGTTGCAAGTCCTTCAACAAGTTGCATGGTCGAGAGCACATTCCCTTGTGTTCTCACTTCCCGTCGAACCATCGGGACCATGCATGGATCATCCTCCCTTGCTATACACAAGGTGTTAGCAAAGGGGATCGGGAAATCTTTCGTCTTATTTAGGAAGTCTACCCCTAGCACAAGCGGGTAATCATCCATTGAAACAACGAAAAGGTCGCTTGTTCCCTTCCAATCTCCAATGCGGAGTCATACACCTTCCGCGACTCCATGGATTGGTTTGGCCTTCGAATTTAGCGCTTTGAGCATCCCTCCCTCTTTGACGATCCGAAGACCAAGTCTCTTTGTCTCCTCCAACGAGACAAAGTTATGCGTTGCCCCAGTATCGACCAAGGCACGAGTTGTGTACGATCCGATCAACACATCGACGTACACCAACCCCTTTGATGAAGACTTTACCTCGATCGCCTTCATTGTGTTAAGCAATTTCTAGGTACCCATTCTCTGCGCAGGTTCCTCCTGCACGGGTTCCTCTTCTTCCTTCGTGATCATGGCCGAGAGCTTCTTCTTCATCGGACAATCTCGAACACGATGAGGACCCTCGCACAAAAAGCATTTCACCTCTTTGGACTTCCCCGCGTCCTTTGAGGCACTCCCGTTCCATCCTCTTCGAGCACCTTTGCTTGAATTCTCCTTGCATGGAGAGCTCGTGGGTGATTTGCTCCTTTCTCTCCGTTCTCCATTGTCTTTCTCAAGAAATCCCCGCGACTCCTTGAGTTTGGAAGGTTCGCCCTTTTTGAACTCGATGAATGACTCCGCCGCCGCTATGGCCGCCGTAAGAGATTGCACTCCACGTCTTTGCAATTCTTGTTGCGCCCATGGTTGGAGTCCATCCATGAAGTAGATGAGCTTGTCTTCCTCCCACATGTCCGGGATTTGGAAGAGCAACTCCGTGAAGCTCTTCACATAGTCCCGAATCGTACCCTCTTGCCTCAACTTCCGAAGTTGTAACTTCGCTTCATATTGGGCATTCTTCGGATAGAAGTGATACTTGAGATCTTTCTTGAAGTCCTCCCAAGTGTCAATAGAGAAGACACCCGTTTGGATGTCGTTATACCGACGACGCCACCACATGGATGTCGTATCGGAGAGATAGAGCGCCGCTGTCTTGACCCTTGCCTCTTCATTCTCTATGCCCATGTGATCAAAGTATTGATCCATGTTGAAGAGGAAAGCATCAAGCTCCTTCGCATCCCGCTTTCCCGAGAAGGCCTTTGACTTGGGGACGTCAACACGAGATCCCTTCCCAAAGCTACCAACTCCCCCATTCGCTATGGCTGCCCGACATAGCGAAACGTTTTCCTTCATGACCTTCAACTCCTCTTGAAGAGAAGTTACCTCGGTGCGAACATCATCAAGATGCGCTTGGAATTCTTTACGAAGTTGGTCCGTGAGAGAGTTAAGAACACCTTGCAACTCACCTTTAAATGCGTCCTCCCGAGCATCAATGGTCTCATTGCTTGGTACATCGTCCTCCAATCTCACCACCACCTTTCCCATGATGTCCTCCACTCTTTCGAGTCGTGACTCGAAGGATGTTAAGATATCTTTCGATTTTGCCTTCCCTTTGCGCATGGTGACATTCGCGGTGTTCACCTCTTCAACGAACTCAGTCATGTTGCTTTGATCCGCCATTCCTTTCTTATTTGAACCGCGTCTTGATACCACTTCCACGAAGTAGGATCGTTGCTCTGATACCACTTGTCACGGGATTAGATTTCTCACAACCCGTGCGACACTCAAGCTACTCACACCTTCGCTCGAGCTCAGCCTAATTCGCTCACCAAATAACTAAGTAAGAACTCGTAAGAGAAATGGGAACTCGGAACAAGCTTTGAGAGGAAAACACAATGTATTACTCTCGGGGTTTTTTGGGTTTACACAAGATTGAACTCAAGGATGGATGGATGGTTTGGCAAATGAGCCAAACATCCCCTTATATACAACTTGTCATCCACAACCAACGGTGGAGATCAAAACGATCTAATGGTCTATATTTACATGTAGACTTTCGGTACCAACCTACCCAAGATAAAGCCTTTGCGACTTTTAAAACATCACCTCCCTAGGTTTGTACCTCCCTTGGATAAACTTGGGCCTTCTTTGATGGGCCGCGTACTTAGGCCGCATCAACTTGTCACGGGCTTTACTTTGGACCAGACTCCAAATTCGTTGGTCCGTGACAATGTGCTACATGGTGGCATGATCCAATCAGATTCTTCGTTTTCTTTATTTTGGGACTCATCCATATACTCTACTAAAATTTTCCTTGGATGGTGTCATACTGTCATCGTCATGCAATCACAACATGCTACTTAAGAATTAGTTGTGTGTACTACAATGAACCGTCTCAGGCACCTCCTTTCACCAACCATCCCTTCTACTAAATACAATGAGCATCCAATAAGGTACTTTTCCTATCTGGTAACCATGGTTAATAAAAGGAGGTGCTGTTATCTGGGAGGAGTCAACATTTAATCTATATAATCCAAAAAAAACTGTGCCCTTGCAGCCCTTTCATTTTCTTGACATAAAGCATTATATAGTATAAAGAGATTCCCCTATATCTACTGAACTACTATATGCAGATTCCTAAGCCAACCCATAGCAGAGATAATGCACTACCAAAAATCATCAGATAGTACTTTAGGCAATGGTGTTTTGCAGATGAATTAGTAAACAAAGAAACAACTTACAATGTAATGCCAGTAGGCTCGGAGATTTAAGTCATAATTCTGGCGTATACACAAACGGAAGAAACTTATGAACCATGCATATATTCACCAAGAGTTTGCTTCCCCCTACAAATAATGCCAATCCATCAGCAAAGAATGTTGTTCGACTCATTTAAAGAAAGAGACTAAAGTAATTTGTCCATGATGATTATAGCATGTTGCACAGATAATGATGTGAAAGCTTAAACATTTTAACCATATGCAAAGATCATGTATGGAAGGGAATCATGCCTTTGCATCAGGAGTATGATGTATCACAAGGAGGAGGTATAAACATAAACATAGGAGACACTAGAAAGAAAATGGTAAAATGATTAAACAATAATTACCTAAGTATGTGAGTATAGCCTCTCCACCATAACCATATTGTTCCAAGCCTCTTCTTCTGCAATGTGCCAAATGCCACAAAAAAAAAAAAAAAAAAAAAAAAGAAGAAGAAGAAGAAGAAGAAGGCACAGGCTGAGATGCAAAGCCCAAACATTCCCGGCTAACCCAACAGCTCACAAAGATCAGTCAAAAACTTGAATCACACGAACAAAGATTGCCTCTTAAAAGTCCCACGCACACAAACTTGAATCGCCCTTCTGTTCAGAGTTGACCTTCATTTCTTTCTTATAGAATTCAAGAAAACTCCTGAAGCACCCAACTTGAGCTTCGTCACAAACGGAATCTTGAAGTCCCTGGAGGCAGGAGGAAGTGGCGATTTTGTTGCAATGACAACATAGTTCTCTCCATTTCCAGTATCAATCTCATACAACTCCTCAAAAACTGCCCGGAGCTCATGCAACAACATTTCATAGAATGACCTATTTGGAGGCATGACATTTAAAATGACAATCCCAGTCTTAAAAAGAGACAGCTTAGTAGCAACAAGTACATCCCTCTGCATGAATTCCAACGGTGGTGCACTAACGCCCGTTGTACAATCATGAGAATCTAAATCAACGAATATGGCATCAAATCCACCACTGAATTCAGCTAAAGGATCAATTGGGGAATCATTATGACCAACCATGGACCATGACCTTGGTACGATCCCATGAAAATCCAGGTTCTTCAGAATTTCAATGACATCTCCAACACATATCTGGACAAGTTCACTGCTTTCTAGCCCAAAATATTGCCTCGCAACACTCAAAACCACTTCATCCATCTCGACACCTACAACCTCAAAGCCACATTGGTTCACAAGAAACATAAGCAATGCCCCACCACCAACGCCACAACACAAGGCTCTCGGCCTCATCCCAGACTCAAGCTTCTCGCTCAGATGCCGACCAATCAAAGAAAGCCCGGCAACCATAGGAGCCAAATAGGGATGCACCAGAGTCCCTCCCAAATCCCCAATTAGGCATTCTTTTATACCCAAGCCGCCACCATTGCACTCATTCGGGACAATGCGTATCTGACTCTGCACCAGATTCGGCATCCTCTTAAACCTCAACCGCCTCCTAAACTCCCTCTTTGACATCTCCGTCCCCTCGATCTCCACATCCTCCACCACCATCTCCCCAACCAGCTTCCCACAACACCTCTCCAGCACCACAGAACCAATCACATCATCCTCATACCTCAGAAACCTCACATCACAATCCCCCGAATCCGAATCCCCCTTCGGCAATAACCACATCAACAACGCCCCAACCCTCTCCTCCAACCTATCCACATAAGTATCATCCTCACACTCCCATCTCCTATACACTCTCCCACCCCCCCAACCATCATCACCCCCGCCGCCGCTCCTCTCCAGTTCATTACCGATCAAAACCAGCCTTGAAACTCCACAATCACTGGAAATCAACTGTAACTGACCCTCCTCGGTGCTGAACAGCCAATCCTCCTCTCGCCCCTTCGGCACCAGCATCGCCGCAACGAGAGGCGGTCGGCCGTCCTGAATCGGTTTAGTGGAATCGAGGACGGCGAGGCGGAGAAGGCGGGAGTGGAGATAGGAGGAGAATTCGGGGGAAAGGAGGTTGGGGATTGTGAAGGAGATGTAGCGGGATGGGATTAGGGTTTCGAATGTGCCTGATTCGATCGACATTTTGATGGATGGGATTAGGGTTTCGAATTGGGAGAAACCCTAAGGGTAGTTGATGGATGGAGTCGATGGGGAATGGGCTGGTGCGCGGAGGCGGGATCCGATGCAGGAAGCGTTGATGCGAATTGGTCGTTCGATTCCCGCGCTGGGATTGTGGAGGAGGAGGTGTTGGGCGACAAAGGGGACAAAGCGCGGACCAATGCTAAACACTCTGATTATTACTGCTCGTCGGACTGTAATAAATGGTTAAAAATCAGGAAATTTTGTGTTGCGTTATCTGGTTCACAGGTGGTCATAAGCGGGGAAAAATATGAATCGAATTTATCATCTTATGTTATATCTTTTATGATAAAGATTCATTAATATGATGTATATTTCAACAAACTGATAATATATTTTTAATGAATTTTAGTTTTATATTTTGTTTAAGGTTATGAATATTTGAATATATCATAACAAACCAAAATACTCCTATTTTTTAATTTTAATATGGAGTATCTCCTATTTTTTCCCTTAGGTTATTGGACATATGATCATAGGGGTCATTATTGATGTTGCATTAACTATCGATAAGCAAGACAATTTTCACCACAAGATTCAAAATATAAAAAAGTTGAAGTGAATTTCAAAAAATCAACTAAAAACTTATGTGTCGAACAAGTGATTGTAATGCTACTGCAACATCATTAATTTTTTTTTATTAGGATATACTTCTTCGTTTCATATTATAAATCATATTTTTTTATTCGGATCATTTCAAAATATATTTAATATATCATATATAGTAATCTTTTTTACATAAAAAAATATCAAAATAAATCAAATTTTATAAAAATTTAATATATATATATATATATATTCGTACATATTTGGGGACGGAGACGTATCAAGCAAACCAAAGTCTCAAAAACACTGCGTTTGCGAGTGAAGCGAATATAGTCCCGAGGAATAGAATCCGTGGAGCAGAAGATGCCTCGTTTTGCCTTTTCGCCTGTGCGACCCATCATCGCCTCGGTCGCTTTCCGCTGATCGCAGCCGCCACCACCACATAGAGGCCCAATACCTGCCAACGCTTAGCCGCCGCCATTGACCCAAAAAAAAAAAAAAAACCCATTTCTCTCACAATGCAAAACGCAGCGTATGATTAGCTTCTAGAATTTGTGATGCTGGCTCTACTCTGCGGTCGACACCATCCCCCTTCCAAACCCTGGCTCCTCCACTCCTCCCACTCCTTCCCTCACCACGACAGCCATTTCGGCGTATCCACGTCGGTATGGCGCAATTCGAACGCGGCGACGATGGTGGCTCCGTCGGCGAGTGATTGGCAGAGGGATTTCCTGTTGCCGGCGTTTCTGAATCATCATCATAATTATGAGCAGAAGGGGGAAGGGTCGTGGAACGTGGCGTGGGACGCGAGGCCAGCGAGGTGGCTGAGGAGGGTGGATGTGGCGTGGTTGATGTTCGGGGTCTGTGCCTGGCTTGGGTCGGCGAGTAGTGTTGATCGGGGCGAGGTGGATAGGGAGACGGGATGCCCTGAAAGGGAGAAGAAGTGTGGCGTGGAGGTTGTTGAGAATGGGGGAGTGAAGAAGGATGAGGACGGGAAGGACGGGAATATTGATTATAGGGTTACTGGTATGATCTCTGTGATAATAACACGCTCTGTGATAATAACACGAAGCCTCTCGATATATCGTCCATTATCTGATATAATCTGATGTGCAGTATGTTGGAGATGAAACGATCTTGCCTGCGTTATGGAAATTAGTTCTCGTTGTGCATAAGAGTTTTGCAGCTTTGATTTCTGTGTTGGGGATAGGAAGATAACGAACCAGTGAGGGATGTTAAAGAGTTTTAGTTTTGGTGATTGCCTTCAATCATCTGCTTGAAGTGGTTTAATGAAACTGTGGATGGATGGGTGTATAGATGATCATAATACCCTTTGCAGGATCAGTTTCTGATGTATTCCCTGGTTGAATCATTTATAGAGGATCAGAGATTCTTGTTTTTCTTACTTTAATTATCATGTTAGAAGTTGAAGCAATTCCATCTACCTTCTTGGAAGTAGTTAGCTTCATAATGTATTCCATGTTATCTACGCGTGGTGATTGTATGCAATTGTGTTGGCTTGTTGTAGTTAATGACCAAATTCGCTCTGGGATGTTACTGTTTCCAGTTCTTGTGAGCTGCTTTTACTATTGTTTGAGGACGATGTCTTTATTTTGTATATGATGACATGGTGATAGGAGTGCCAGCTGATGGTCGATGCTTGTTCAGAGCCATAGTACATGGGGCATGCCTGCAGAGTGGAGAAGCAGCGCCAGATGAGAATCGCCAGAGGGAGCTTGCTGATGAATTGAGAGCCAAGGTAGGTTTCTTGAAATCTCAATCGAATATATCATGGTTTGTTGCCATAGTCTGGTTTGCTTTGTTTCACATAGGCGTGTAACGTGTAATGCTGATCAATAGTTTCATGATACAACACCACGCCACATTATCTGATCCTTAAACCACAGATTAACTTGATTTAAAGCGACTTTCTTGTGTAGGTTGTAGAAGAGCTATTAAAGAGGCGGGATGAAATACAATGGTGAACCTTTTTTTTACATTTCATGTCTTTAAGTTTCTTGATCGTCCTGTCAATATGTGTGATGGTTTATATCTTCTCTTTTTTTAATGCCTTTAGGTTCGTAGAAGAAGATTTCGATACTTATATCAAGAGGATACAACAACCCTATGTTTGGGGTGGCGAACCTGAACTGGTGATGGCTGCTCATGTATTGAAGTAAGTGTTCGAATCCATTGTTTGTTTTTAACCCCGTCAGTTTGTTTTATCGCAATACTGACATTGGTATCCTCAAACTCTATGAAAATTGCTTTGATCCTTGATCTTTGTTATCTTACCACCTTGAGAATAGCTTCATTAGTTTGTACATTTGGAACTGTAATGCTTTTGAGAATTCTCTTATTCGAAAGGGAATGCAAGTATGAATCTACAATTCTAATCCCTTCTTTTCGCTTCGTGGTATATCCGGATGGTTATTAATTTTTCAGTTATTACCTGAAGGCGTTGGCAAGCATTATGATTTCTATAATTGAGAGTAGCAGAATCTTTGTAGTCATAGTGACCCTCATGTTGTTTCTGCAGGACTCCAATATCTGTCTACATGAAAGATAAGAGGTCGGGTGTTTTGACAAAGATATCTAATTACGGAGAAGAGTATCAGAGAAACGAGGAGCTCTCAATCAATGTACTGTTTCATGGGTATGGTCACTATGACAGCTTAGAAACTTCATTAAACCATAGTTAATAAATAAACCTATGAAAAGATTAGGATCAAATTCACAGTAATGATCGAATAATGTTGACTAGGTGACATTATTTAGAGAAGAGTGTGTTACTCGAAGAATTAGTGATTAGTCAGTTTATTTGAGCATCTCTTTACCGAGATGACTTATTTGAGCATCTCTGAAGCCATGAGCTTTGTCCTTCCAGTTTTGTACTCCGTTGAACCTGTGATTGTTTATCTCTACGTTCTTTCAGGATGTTTATTGTCGATTCTGATACGTTTGATTGCTGCTGTTCTGTTTGGTCCTGAATCTAATACTATCGTGTTGCTTTTTTCGTTCTCGCCCAAGAACTCCACTTTCATTTACCAAATTTAATTACTTGCACGGCTGTTAGCTGTCTTTGTATTTGCGGTCCTGAAATGGCCAGTATCTTTTTGGATAAAGTTAGGCTTGTTAGTGCAGGGACCAATTATCAACATGATTTTGTCGAATGGAATAATTTTTCGTGATACAAGCGATTTGTGTCATTGTTTTTTTTTTTTTAAATACCAATTCTATTGATGATTTTCTTTTTCATTTTGTGAAAAACCTATGGTGGTTGAATTATTTCCTCACCAATTGCCTTTAGATAATGTTGAAATTTTGACGTATAATACAATAATTAGTTTACTTTTGAACTCGTACCACATGAAGAAAATTAAAGCTTTTTTCTCTATATTTTCCACCGATTAGAAACATACATGCAAAATTCAATGTGCATGGCGCAAACAAAATTTATAGTCTTCCAATGAGGAGTTCTACACTCATACAAGATCCCCAAAAGTTATAGGACTGCAGAAACAACCAAAGAAGCATCTAAATCCTCCAGATTGGATGGCGTTAACCTCAATCGGAACTCGATCAATCGGCAAAACTGCTTCCTGCTCTATTTGAAACCTTCTCTGTAAGCGAAAACACAATGAGTAAATTACAGCACACAAAACATCAACAACTACATATCAACCATTTTAGCATCCGGCTGGTCAAGCGTCAGTCAGCGAATACGCTTACGGGATATGTAAAGACCATAACAGCCAGATATTTCATGTCGAAACTATTAGACAACAGAGAGCAAAACAAGGTCAAAGAAACAAACAAGGAAACTAACAAGATGTGTGTTCATGAGACACCAGTGTAGGATGTTCTAGTATATGCTACTACAGTATTATCATAAGGAACACAGTATTAAAATTACCAGCAAGTAGAGGCCTGACAAGTCGATCGCTTCCAAGGAGACCAGCTCCAAAAGCCTTTCGGGTGTTGCGACTATAAATTCAGGTTCACAACTCTTCAAGCTGGAGAATCACAAATTCTTTTCAGTCAAAACACATGCGAAAACATTAAGCACAGAATGAAAATCATAACCCCCAAGCCCAAATGAAAATAGGGAACTGAGCTACTGAACCATCACAATAGTTCAATATTCGCATCACCTCCTATCACGGGCAACTACTGAAAATTCTGTCAAGAGGAAACCACCTTTTCGAGAGGACAATCAGAGGTATAGACTATAGAAGAACAAACATATTAAATGCAAAAGATTATTATGTACATTGAAGCCTAAAAGCTGCATTTTCAAAAGCTTAATACAGGTGACTTATTTTGGAAGGAGAAACAAGCCCAGATCGGTCATGGATATATATGAGGAAAGATGGTTCAAAGAAGCTACTCTACAGCAATTTATGGATGACACTTATACAAGCTCATCCCTATGGCAAGGTAGTAAACTTAGTAAATATTCTCTAAGGAAACAATATGAAAAAGCAAACTCTGTAATCAAGTCGGAGCATGGGTGAAGATATCAAATTTAAGCAACAAGGAAATAAAAAAGGACTGAGTTCAACATATACCCATGAATTTGATTATCTACAGTGGCACCAGGATGCAAGCTCACTGTGTGTACACCAAAGGCTTTCAAAGGTTTGCACACAGAGTGCACCTGAAAAGACGCAAACAACCATTGATTGTGGAAGGAGCAAGGCTGAAGAAAATTTATGCAACTACCACAGGAGGTTGATGTGATAACTGGTCATAGCAAATGAATATCTATAATTCCAACAAAGGCAACTAGCAATTTCCCCACCTAGTCTCAAGCCGTGCATAAGTAGTTACTAGTTAATTGGCTGGTCACACAGCATCACTACGAAAAATGTAGCAGTACAATTAACTCTAAAACAATAACATATCAACCTTACTATGAGTGCTCAGTTGAATTCAAATAAGATATTATTGCCGGCACAATTTCTCGCTCAAATTTTTTTTCTTTTTTTTTTCTGAAAATGCGATTAATACCTGACCCTTCATCAAAGATGCAATAACAATGAAGGGATTAAAGAGCCAAGAGAAGAGATTATCTATGCATCCACATTCAAAATACGAAGAGAACGAGTTGAATAGAGTAATGATGGGAAGAATGTTAAAGTATTCTGCATAACTAACCTTTGTTGCATCTTTCTGAGATGGGACAAGATATACAAGAGCAGCATTCGTAAAAAATCCATCCTGTTCATCCTTGCTTGAAATGGCATCAGCAGCAACGGATACAACCCAAGCAATCCGATGCACTGAGGGGTTAGTTCCACTTGTATCTAATACATCCCTCCCTGCTAAATAGTTCTTCCAAAATTGAACACCCCATTTGTCCGCAACTATTGTATTTTCTTGTTCTGTATCAAGCTCGCTATCACCAAGAAGAAAATCACGTATAGACTTCAAGCATAGAAGGAGAAATTTCGAAGGTGCCACTGGATTTTTCAGAGTCTGTGTTTCTTTTCCAGGCTTTGCAATGTTTACCGACTTTATTTTCTCACAAGGAACCATCAGATGTTGGTCATTGCCTGCCTTCACCATCTTCAACTGTTTTGATAACAACTTAATGTTCTTCTGATAACCAAGAGGTCTCTCCTTTTGTATATGGCCATTCGTCTTTAGAGGTTCTCAAGAAACCTTGGTTTTCTTGGCCTTATTTGTGGCAGCATCCTTCTTTCCCTGCTTATCATTGAAAGGATCCTCCGGCGTTGTAAGGCTGAAGCACATTCCCTAAGTTTAAAGAGAACGAGATTTTAAGGCTGAAGCACATTCCCTAAGTTTAAAGAGAACGAGAGAACAATCATTCTAAGTAGATGAAAACACCTCTTACAAACCCACCAACACTCTCAAACTACACAATCAAGTCTCAACACCTGCCAATATCGAATGGCTCACAGAACTGAGAGCATAAAACCATAGCACATGATTCATGTCAACTAGTAGAATTTGAAGTTACGATCAATCTGCTTCAAATGATTGACGACTTTGAGGGAGCAAATTTGTAACTCCTCTCAGGGACTAGGAGCGTAAAAGCTCACCTATACATCCTTGAGCAAGGTAACATACACATATTTCTTCACTCTAATGACACGTCATGCATTCCAATTCATTAGTCGTGAATGTGCCTCGTTGCTGAGCTCAACAGATGAGCCAATCTAGCAGATAGATGACTAGATCATGTGATCAATTAGCAAATCATATGTTATCAATCACCAGCATTTTATTCTAAACGCACACACAATTATGGCATTCATTCATCAACTAAATTGTGCCGTCACACTTATTCGACAACAATGCCAAATCCGGCCACCAGAGCAACCATTCGATTCTTCGAGATCAATGGAAACCACTAAATCTAATCAAAACAACAGAAAAGGATTCTCAAAACCGAAGGAATTGAAAATCAGAAGTACGAGAAAAGCAAGCGATACCTCGCATCGGCGGCGCTTGCCGGATTGGCGGCGATTAGGGCGGCGACGCGGGCGGAGACGGCGGAGGAGGAGTCGGAGTCCTTGTGGAGCTTCTTCCTCCTCTCCTTGTTCTGCTTTCTTCTCCGGACGTCGTCGTCTTTCACCATGGCGGGTGAAAAAGCCCAGCAGGGAAGGGAGAGGAGGCGGACGGTTTTCAGGACGCAAGGGTAAGTTACACTTCCGGTTCCGAGGGTTCAAGTGAAAGTTGTGGAACTGGTCGAAAGTTCAAGTTCAGGAAATTAACCGTAATTTTTCAAGATCTAGAAAACAAAAATGAACAATAACTCTGAAATTTTCTGTGATGAGTATGCTACCACACCTCCATTCCATATGCTCCATTCCGAGGGTTTAATCGTATGTTCATGTCGCAAAAATACTCATCACTTGAGAGTGTACCCTCGTATTAACACAGTTATTTGAAAATACTTTCTTTCAAATGTGACGGTTACACAAGTCACTCTGTCAACATACTCGGTTCATCTTCCGATAAAATGAGTTACATATCAAATCGTGGACGGAGAATCAAAATACATTTATTTTTATACGATTCCTTTTTAAGGTCATCAACCAATGGAGGAGCCTTGCAGGACACCAGATCCTTGAGTCCCGGGAAATTTGCATCACTCAGGAATCACATATTGAAGTCTGCTAATACAACTTCCTATGATTGTTGGATACTGAAAATGATCTCTGAAACCTGAAACTAACCTTCAGTATGCCAAAACGCAAACCACCAAATGAATGGGGAAATAGAGAGAGATACCATTACACCAAAAAGATTATACTGAAGGTAACTAACCAACGTTTCACAAGGGAAGTAATCAGAAGACAGCGAACTAAGTTCCAATTGGTTGAGACATACTTTACAATCAAAATCTCCAGATGATCAAACATGTCCTAAGCCAAGATTTTGGAAACACTACTCGTCGTCTTCGGCTGGGGCTGGCTGGCTCCTCGTCCACTTTGCCCATGCCCACCTCAGCATCAAGAACCCACCAAGCGCATATGCCTAATCAGCGCACAAAAAAGTATCAACATTAGGAGATTCATATATGAAGAGATCTCATCCTAACAAGATGTCAATTGTTCAATATTGAAGTCCAGGTGAAAGGCACGAGAATGAGTACACCAAGAGAACAGGAATCGATGAAACAACATAGATCCCATTAAAACGTGAAGCTTTATAGAGGCAATATTCAAATCATATGACCATGAGAAATTTAATTCAGAGTCGCGTGCAAGAGCTGCCTGCACGCTAGAAGGATGAGGATGATCGTGTCCCCAATCAAAAGCTGATACATTCAATTGAAACCTACAGCTATTTGAAACAGGTTCTCTAACTAAACCAAAGGCATGATTGATCATCAAGGGAAATCTGGCAAACTAAGACATACTTTTGTCTACATTCCAGGCCAGAGAGGAAAGCACACATGTAAGAAACCATAGTGATCTATGCACGACTTTGCAAGGTTTATGAAAGTGTCATTTTCCGTATTTAGGCAATCATAAAAGCATCAACTCCAAAGTCCAAACATGTTCATGCCCCTGTTATAACATGATTCACATGAAATGCACTCCACTTAAGGGCATTACATGTCAAGAGATTTAGATTTTTCGTGACGGAAGGGATTTTATGGAAAAACACAACACACCGCTGCAGAAGCACACATAGTTGATCTTATGCCATATTGTTGCAATTCCCTGTTTGCTTTTTTCCTAAAAAATGAAAAGAGTTGATCTTATGTGGTTGCTAACACCTGGAGAATGTAACAAACAAACAATCCCAGAAAGTGCATTCCACACAGCGCCTAACCGTAAGCACATTATAGATTTCAATGGAATGAAAAACGCAACAATTTCAATAACCTCCCCTATCCTCCTCGGTTTCAAATGTCCATTCAGCAGATACAGTCAAGCCATATAACGAAAAAAAATAGCTTTATGATTATACAGGTATCACCACTACCACCAGCACGATGGATACTTGCACAGGTCTTCTTTCCCCTGTCTCACTGGTACATACTACCCATCTCGCTCACAAAATGGAACTAAAATCCTTGCTAGAAGTTTTAGGACAACACTAATTGGCCATCCATCACTTGGAAACTTTCTTGTTCTTGTCCGTTGATATAGGGTTTTTTTTACCACCAAATCAACCCAGGACCATGGATGCAAGTAGTGAACTACTAAGTCAGTGGTCACTAAGAGGTGGACAACATAACAAACAAGCTGATATAACAGCGATGCCATCCAACACCAACGGTAACTGAGGTCGGCCGTCTTCCCTTTATCTCAATGGTAGAGAAGACATGTTGATTCCCCACCTTGCCGGCTTTCCCAACCGACTGAATTATCCTAAAAAGAGGTACAAGCCAGGAAGCGATAAAGCAAAAACCAGATAAGCAAAGACTCTAATCCCTGTAATGACCACAATCACCCGAGGCCCAAGGACCATTCTATTAAGCTTGAGAAGTATGTTTAAATGCTTACCACCAAAAAAAGAAGCAGCTTCAAAGATCAAACTGCTAATGACTTAAAGTCCAACTCGAAATCGCTAATAACTCACAATCCCCACCCAAGGGTTTATCACAACAAGCACTTAAACCTGCTTATAATTACCTTTGACACACTCTTCAAAAAGTTGCTGGTCATTCCTTCAGTTCTATTTTCCTATAACCCTAGACAAGGGCGCCCCAAAGAACCCTAATTCGGAAATCGGAACTCATATGCTCATCCCGATCTCAAATTTCACCTAAACCACACTTTCTCAACCCAATCAACACTAATCTCAAATCAATTCCACACAATCCAAACCAACAACACCACAACACAATCGACCAAATGTATTCCACAAAAAACATACCACGATGGGACTGGACTTCTGGTCCTCATCCTCCAACCCAATCTTCAACCCCAACTCCTCCTCCCCCCACCCTACCTCCCTCATCCGAAACCTAACCCTATCCGGCGGCGGCGTCGACACCTTCAATTCACTCAACCTGTCCTCGATGCGGCCGGAGAACTCGAAAGTTACCGGCGGTTCGTTCTCGTCCTCGACTGGTGATGATTTCTTCTTGTTGTCTTCCTGGTTGATGAAGGGGAGCTTGAATGGAAGGTTCGAGAAGATGGAGAAGAATGGGTTGTTGTTGGTGGTGGTGTTTGGTAGGGTGGTGATGTGCGAGGGTTTGAGTTCGGCGATGGCGGAGGCAGAGGAGGAGGGGAGAGTTTCGATGTCTGACATTGTTGGGGTTTGCTTGGTGGATGGATTTGGGGTGGTTTCGGGTGGTGTATATGTGGCGTGTACTCTGAATTTTATGATCGAGATTTATCCTGGAAATTCTATGATATCGAAGATATTGTCCATCTACTATAGGGTGAAATCTAGAATTAGGACTACGGCGACTGTTTTATTTATTATTCTGTGCAAACTTTACATCGGTTAATAGCAACAGGCTTTCAAGATAAGATTTGGATCAAAATTTCTAATTCTACTAGTATTCACCATATATGATCAGGTTCTTCACCCGCACCTTAGCCTTATCATGTTTGTTAATTTTACTAAGTCAATACACTATAAGAGGCGCCCATGGCCTAATGGATAAGGCGTCTGACTTCTAATCAGGCGATTGTGGGTTCGAGTCCCACTGGGCGTGCGTATTTTTTTCAGAAATTCACTTACTTTACTTTTTGTTTTGTTTGCCTAAGTATTTTTTTCAGAAATTCACTTGCTTTACTTTGTTTGCCTAAGTTTACTGTTTCATAAATCGCAGATATTCTAACTGTCCTTTGAATATTTTGTACGAAGATCAACAGATATTCTCGAACGAGAAAAAAAGAATCCAATCTAATAGGAAAAAAATTGGAATTCCTTTATCAAGCAATTTTGTTCTTGCTTTGCTCAATGCAATCAATTTATTTCGTGAATTAAATAATAAATCCTTAAAATTATGGGCGTGCGTATTTTTTCCAGCATTTTTTAATTCACTGGTACAGCGGATAAGCTTACCGTTATAACATCAATCCAAGAGCCGTAAATAAAGGATTCACAAATTCAAAGAATACATCACAGCCTCACATCAACTCCCTTCCTGCTTATTGTTAAATGTGCAGAACCTACATAAACTTGAAGTTGCAGGAAGTAGAAACTCGATTCTCTACCTCCAAAACTAGACTTATTGAGCGGAATGAGCCATTAACTAGACCCTTCAAAGCAAACCAATAAAATCTCTGAAATCAGCTGATCACACGTTCCATGGTGTGACATTAGAAGTGCTTTGGAACCTCCATAAATCAAAGCCGGGCCTAATGACTATGGAACCCCTACAGCGTCTTCACAATTCTGTGTTGAGTATTACAAAAACAAAAGTCACGCCCCTCAAAGGGAAGGTTCGAGAATATGAGTGTGGGACTTGCGTCAAAGAAAGTTGTGCCGAGCTGTGGCGCTCATAACACATGATCTAAACGATATAATTTAACTCAGTTCTGCGGTAGTGAACCAACCAACTGGGCGTCACAAGCCTTGCTGGCAAGTCATCTTTCCACTCTAGTAGAACTTCCTGTTATCAGTCTCGTCATCATAGGAGTAGCCTTTGAATATCGCTGAAATTAGCTTTCAATGCTGAAAGGAATTCCCCTGAAATAAACAAATCGTAGAATATCAGCAGCCAATAACCTCATTCAGCTAAATTCATTCATGCATGTCAATGCTCAAGGCAGATCACAAACTTGTGCATATATGAAGGTGGGGTGGGGGAACAAAAAAATCAACTGCCGATAGATTTGGGACGATATTTAGTTTAAGCTGATCCTGTATATATGGCTGTGGTAATAACTGGAGCAAATAAAAAAAAAAAAACTGCCAGAGAAAAACAAGTTGACAAGTTTTCAGGACAATGGAACTTAAAGAACCCAGCACAAACTTTCCCCATGAACATACAAAAGAAAAGAGAAGGCAGCCCATTTCACAAGCAAGAAGGTCAGCTCTAATCACCAAAGTTAAAAGCATTATGTACCTCCAACTTTGCCGTCAAAAACACGATGATCAGCTGACAACGTCAAGTTCATTTTTGTCACCACTGCAGGTCTCTCAACTCCTGAAAAGCAAAGCAGAGATGGAATACACTCGACCCATAAAATATCATTCAATAAAATGAAGAGAACAAGGAATTGAGTTTATATCTTACCATCATCACCAACCACTGCCTCGACAACCTTGTTTCCTCTACCAACAGCGAGAATGCCAGACTGCCAAGACAGACCAAACAAGACAAGTAATAAACAGGTTGCTTAGCCCAGAGTATGATCCTCAAAAACTTGTGATACATCATCAAATTAAATGAGGTATCTGTTAAATAGAGCTGGCCATTCTACTACTCCTTAGGTTAACCTCAAAATTCACTCAAAGGCCATTGTGAATAGCTACTGTAACTTGAAAGCTCACTAACATTTTTATTATCTGCAAAAATGCAGTATGCAACTCATCAGATATAACACACTAAAGTTACCGATTTCCAAAGGAAAGCATGATACTTTACGAATCACTCTGTCTTAATAGCATCAAAGAGACCACCCTTGATGGCAGCTCCTCATTTTAAAGCTAAAATGCCTCAGTACTGACTATAGCACTGGAAACTAACTAGTGTTGAAACCTCAGCAGTTATCAGATCTGATCATCAGTCAAAATTTGTTTCAACTCTTCATCGTATTTTATATAAAGTGCTCACTGATATTCAAAATATTAGTCGAAAAAATACCACAAACTTCACCATGTTTCTGCATATCAGTTCAGAAGAACGAGAAAGAAGTCAAAATAAATGGGAGGGTTACCTGGGGTGGGTTTATAATTGCACAAAAATGGTCCACTGGAAACATTCCAAGATTCGAAATGCTGCAGAAATGAGGGGGAAAAAAAAAAGCAGTGGTCACCAATTTTTTGATGCTTGCAGGCTGCAGAGCTAGCAGGCTTTACCTGAATGTGCCTCCCTGAAATTCATGAGGCATAAGCTTCCCCGTTCGAGCCTTTTCAGCAAGTTCTTTAACCTGCAGATAATCAATAACAAAACAGATAAAGTCGCTTAGAGTGGACAGGAATATTCTATAACCTATATAATCATCCGTCGCCCAGATTCTTCACCAGCCACCACCACCATATCGTGCAAACCAGCTTCTTAAGGCCATATCACCGCGGTAAGATACCTTCCCCACCCTCTTTTTATACAGTCTTTCCACCCTCAGATCCCACAATAATTTTCTGAGAAGTTAAAATGCTAGCATCGAGCACTGCTAAAGTTACCTCTGAGGATATTGTCGATATGGTCTTCTGATCCGCATTCTTTACAATTGGAGTCATCAATCCCTGTAAACAATATAACAGATTGCTAAGTCTAGGCAGGCTCCCATAAGATTTCATTAAATGAACAAATTTAGTACCCTGTCGGTGGCAACTGCAATTGAGATGTCAGCAGAATCATTCAAAGTTACTTCTCCTTTTTCAGCATTCCAGAAAGCTGCAAGGCATCCAGATGCGAAATTTGCAATTTGTATTGAAGAATGTACTATACTCCAAATAACATGCTAAATATAGCTTAAACACTACCAAACTTGTGACCCCAAAGGATAAGTGAAATTATGGTGGCGATCTATGGGCCATGGCAGTTGGTCAAGGCTGTTATGAGGATCAATGCCATCGTTCAAAATCCTAGGCAAATAATGCGAACAAGGAATGCATAACATGTATCACTAACATGGTTCCACATGATAGATCTACATTCCATGAAAGAAGTGTCCTTTGTTTTTTTTTCCCCCACCCTAAAGGAAAAATACTTCATAATGCCGAATCTTTCACTATCTAGAAAGCATATGGACATGACATCAGAATCGACAATAGAATAGCACTGAAAGATGCCGTGAGATCTGACCAATAGGATTCAAATTCGTTTAAAGGCAATCTCGCTCCAACCCACATTATTCCAGAATGCAGACTCACCATTTGCACTAGGTACATTTCTCAGTGCAACAGCAACGGCTTTTATGACAATGTCATTCACTGAAACCTTAACATTGTGCTTTTCTGTACATATGAAAATTTAAGTTAGTAATGATCCAACCAGAAACACATAACGACAAAGTATAAAAATAAATCAGGAGTCCGCCACATACCAATAAGATCTTTCCGGAATGATAGAAGGGGATCTAGAATAACATCTGAGAAGAAAAAAAACATATTGTGAGAAAAAGAAACAAAACAAAAGCACAGAACTTTAGGCTTTAGACGGCTGCAAACCTGCAGACAGATATAGATGCGGTGTGGTTTGCTTTGATTCCAGCAACCGCCTAGCAATCACCTGGAATAATTATCACAAATTCACAATTGCCATATTACTACCATTTTTGCTTATTTTCTGTCCGAGCTATAAGAGCAGGTATTGAGATGAGATGCTTTAGTAAACACAATGTAGATATCATGTTTGATGCTTTAATTGAGACCTTCTCATGTCTTGTACTAGCATCACAGAAAAGAAAATGGCAGGTGCTGCAATCTTCGACAATTGTAAATATTCAAAGTTGTAAAAGAATTGCGTGCATAGAACGATCACTAATGTCAGAAATAACAAGCACGTAGGCCACTTTGGTGCAGAATAATGTCAAACCAGTGAATGTGTCTGTTTGTGCCTAAGTTATGTTTCACAAAATCTCTCAGACAACTATTCTAATTTTTGGGGGCAGGCCAACATGGCAATATGACTATGCTCTCCATCACATGTATACCATAACCATGAGTAAGATCAAACACAAACCAAGATATAACATGGACAGATTCATAAGAGCCACTAACTTCCTTCCATTTAAATTTATATTTTTGACTTTTTCATGAGTTTATCATAAGGATTCCTCTCAACATTGGGCTTCAATTCAATTGCATGGAATGTGTGCATCCATGGCCAAAGTTGAGGCATCAAAAAAATTGCAGGAAACTTGTGCCACAACTAGCTCGTCCAACGTTTCAAGTTAAGTGACAGGAATTCTATGATGCATTTCTCAAAGAAGAATCAACTCATGATCTACAAATAATTATGCAGATACCTTACGAATTTGGCTGTTTGGCAAATCCTCAAACGATTCTGACTGTGACACTTTAGGTTTTGGTTCTGGTGAAGCAGATGGTTTAGGCTGGTCTAGAATTCGAGGTGATAACAACGCTTTTTCCTTGGAAGCAGAACTTGTAGCAGATCCGATGCCTGACTTAATAGCAGTTAAAACATCTCCCTTAAGCAATGTCCCATGAGGACCTGATGCACTTAACGATGATATATCCAGACGGAATTCTGAAATGAGCAACTTTGCCGATGGACTGATTCTACTAATTTTGTTTTTCTGCTCTTTCACTTCCAATTTTTTGCCATGAGACTCCAACTTTTGAGCTTTTGTTCCCTCGTTGCTACCAAAAGAAGTCTGCACTACCTCAATATCATTCAAATCCTCCACCTGCAAGTAAAAGCGGCAGTAGTACTCTGGTCACCGGTTACAAACCCAAATCCGGCCTTAGTTTTAAAAATTGGTACAAAGATCCAACCAAGAAGGAACTAATACTCTAGTAGAAACATAAGGGAAAGAGAGAAGAGAACAGCACCAATGCTACTGAATGCAGATCAAGTGTCATACTGATGAAGGGAAACTATGCCATACAATAAATTACTTACTGTGACTGCAATAGGGTCCCCAACAGCAACATCTTTTGAACCTTCAGGAGCTAGTATTTTAGCCAGATATCTACAATAGCAATTTTTTTTCCCAGGAAAATAGATAACAAATGAATAGTAAATGAAGAAATGTTATCACAAAACCGAATAAAGCATCAAAACTCATGTTGTTTTAGCAGAAAGCATACTGCTCTTCTCTGTCCTAGAAAACTTCTGATTCACTTCCTCGACCACCAGTAGGTCGCCAAATACAAAGCAAGGACACAAGCATAGTAACACTGCTCCTAAAATTTGTACAGAATTGTTTTCTCTGCAACCCTTCGCAGATTCACTCATCCATGCAATACAACACAAATAGCCTCTGTTCACAAACAGCTGCACGGGGGCTTTTATCTACAGCTTAATATGTTGGAACGGCAAAAGAAGTCAAGATACAAGTCTTATTTTTGTACATCAGCAAATTCACATCGACATCTTGTCCAAGCCATATATGTTCAACTTAGAAATCCAGCGATCCCTATACACTTGTAACTACTCACAGACCAATGGTCGGTAATATATGCAATATAGAGTCCTGGTCTGCAATATCCAAGCGTATTTCTCATCTGAGCCTATTCGAACTAATGATAAAATGAAGACGCCATCACAAACAAACCATTATTTGGCAAGAAAGTCTCGGAGGAAAAGATTACCCCTCTTCAAGGCTTTCATATTCAAGAGTAGCTTTGTCGGTCTCGATCTCACAAATGATATCACCAACTTCTATCTGTTGAACCAAGTAAGCAATTGAGAGAACCATTGGGACAAAAGCAAACCCAAGCCCCTTAGGTACAACAGTACAAGAATCACTGACCTTTTCACCTTCTTTCTTTCTCCACGTAGCAATGTTGCCTTGATTCTGTAAAGTGTGCAGATGGGAAATCATCGACGTCTATGACAGGAAAATAGAAAAAGACTAGACCAACACCCCCTCCCCCCCTCCCCAACATTCACCTTGAAAACCAAGGGAAAATCTTCTTACCATTGTTGGAGACAATGCTGGCATTCCGAGGATGACATGAGGTGGAAGCTCTGAGGTACTGATGCTACCGGTATCTTTTATTTCAACATCATGAGTATCTGAACTCACTACTTTAATGTCTGAACCATCAAAAGTTGCTAGAACATTTTGAATATCATCAAGGTCCTCAACCTTCAGAGCCCATGGAAAAGAGTAAAGTTGCATTGCTTGCAAATTTGGAGTAATTTTACCACAATTTACCACCATTAGAGAAAAAAATCTTGATTTCATACATGCATGCAAGCATTTCTCACAAAACTTTTAGCTCTTACCGTCACCGCAATCGGCTGCCCCACTTGTACATCTTTGGAACCTTCAGGTACTAGAATCTTTGCCAAGTACCTGCATGTCTGACCTAGGCATCATAAGCAACTACAAATGAACTTCGAATACTGTCATTATTTCAAGTGGTGTTGTTTGTTTGGTCAGTGGGACCTATTCCATGTGCCAGCTTCAAATTGTTCCATTTTAGCAATAAGTTAACATAATTGCTTTTTATGTTGTAGGAAGCATCAAGACTAGTGTGGATACGATATAAAATATGGGCAGAGACAGATTCCAAATTTGCAATCATAGTAAAACAACGTCAATCTCACAAACAGCATTTTGCTCAACTAAAGAAACAGTAGTTTCTGCAGCAAAGAGTACCCTTCTTCAAGACTTTCAAATTCGAGAGTAGCTTTGTCAGTCTCTATCTCACATAAGACATCACCAACAGCTATCTGAAAAGAAACATAGGAATCAACTGTGAAGTTGACAGTATAGTTTACCACAGAACAGAGTAGAAATAAATTCTTAGACTAATCTCAACGTTGCTTTCCCAACCACCTGGGAGATCCTTTAAGCAAACAGGTACGAAAAAATATATGAGTGGTCAAATTTAGCTGACCTTATCGCCTTCTTTCTTCGTCCATTTTGCAATGTTACCTTGACTCTGTACCAGGCATCGACAATGCTATCAAACCTACGGGGGTATATGTCCCAGTCCACAAACAGTTACAAAGAACATGCAATGAGCATACATACCATAGTAGGTGACAATGCTGGCATTCCAATGACTAGATGTGGAGGGGTCTCTGCAGCAAAAAATAATAATAATAATCACCAAAACCTGAACCACAGGAGATATAACAAACTTCAAGTTTTGCAGATCAGCTTTGTCCATCAGCTACACTAATTCTTAAACATTCTTCGTTAATGAAGTCATCTTGTTCATGACTAGAGAGTCCAGAAAAAATGAATATATTGGCACACAATCCAAAACCTATCTAGTCTTTTATGTAGCCTGTCAAACAGTATAGGGTGCGAGGGTTGAAGTAACTATGAATAAAGAACTTCTAGTCTAGTACAGAAAATCAAACAATAGCGAGCTCGGATGAAGAAAGATGTTATGGAAAGAGCAATACCAGCAGAAGAAAAATATCTGAGCCCAATTTGCAACTGTAGGAAGTCAGAAGCAAGAGGTTAGTGAAAAGAAGCCTCCATAGAGGAATAAATGTGACTGTTAAATGGGAAGACTTACCTTAAGGAAACTGTGATGATAATAACCATTACTAAAGGGTAAAGATACCGGCCTGAAACAACAAGAATTGTTAGTACCTACCAATAATAATCCTAAACTTTCAACCAGCTTCAACCTGAGGTAGTCGGGTCCTTAACAAGTTGATGGAGCAATTTAAATGGGCTCGTACACATTTCAAGTCATGTATTTCAAGCACGTAATGCAGAATGGGCCATGTGCCCAAGTCAAGGTAACAAAATGGTTTTGATGCTTCACCTAACAATTCAAGACTTTTGAATAAGATGCTCCTTCAACTATCCAATTTACATTTACAGAAAGCAAGTTCTCAGGGAAGACAGTGCACAATCTAAGAGAAGAATGACTCAATTGAAAGAGACCTAGCGTGATGCCTAGGATTTGACAAGGATGTAAACTACTCCTTCCGTCCCATAAAAAATGCAACGGTTTGACTTGGCACGCGTGTCGCTGCAAAGTTTGACACGCGTACAACGACGTTCAAACGTAATTTTTTTTATACATTTATCGTGAAACATCAATGGTTGTGTAAGTTTTTTTTTTTTACCATTGAAAATAAATGGTTGTGTAAATTACGTACTTCATACTAATAAATATTCCAGGATGATCAGACGTGATTTGATATGAAAACAAGACTTGTATTCATACATATAGAATAATGTAGAATATGTATGTGTTCTATCTTTTGTGGGACGGAGGAAATACTAAACTACGAACCATAATTTTTAAATTGAATATGCCTTTTTAACTGAAGTTTGACAGATACTTAAAGCTGCAAATCACCTGGCATGAATGGTATTTTTTTTATTAAAAAAAAGAAGAGAAAAGAAAAAAGAATCCTTTGAATGGCGAAACCTGTTTACTGAACAAGAAGACAAAATGAATGATAAATGAAAAACTACAATTATAGGCTGACCTTGACAGATGCCCAATCTCATTTGACAAGGGGGCATTCACACAGGCATATCTGCATCGAACAATTTGTAAACGAAATCAGTGGAATAGATAGTTCAGTGTTTGAAGGAATCATAAAACGATCAACCACCCTTGCATGCCAAAACGCAATCAATTCATGACCATCCTAACGTTCTGGAGGAAACATAGATAAAACTGAAGTAACAACTCCCACTCTTATCTGTGGACCTTCTCGTCAATCATTTTATAATTTCTAACACGTGAAAAGGTCACATCCACTCGAAAGCCGGAACGTTGCGGGACAATTACAAAACTGTTCTGTCCAATGCCCGATGTTAGACGACCTTCCTATCATTATGATCAAAGTAGGGACAGGGAAGTCTACCTAGACATCCGAAACCAGCTTGAGGTAGCAAAAACTACAACAACCAAATCCATTATTCAACTTAAAAGTCCCTACTCCTGGAGTATCAGTATGATCGCACGTATATCTCGCTAGCCATCTTCAAGTAGCATGAACTCCCAATTTCATCCTGTAATACAATTGAAACTAATGCTACAACACACATTCTTCCCCACGGACCTTGTAATCAATAATTTCATCACATCACATCCACCTCAAATACTTCAGGAAAGAAAAAACATGAATATCATCATCCTCGATTCCTCGGAAAACAAAACCTTACACATTGACGCAATTCCACTTGACTTCTTCGTCACCACACCACGACACACAATCATTCACTAATCGCTGACGCGAATCATTACTCTTGCGACGAGAATTCGATCCATCAACAACGGAGAACGATCAGAGAACAAGACTAGAATGCATCGAGGTCAAAATGCGAGGGAATTGCCGGAGCATAGAAGTCAAAGGAAAGGAAATGGTACCGGTGAATGGATCGGGCACGAGAGATGGCGGCGGAGGAGGAGGAGAGGAGGCGAGCACGGAGAAGAGAGGAGGCGACGCGTGAGATCACGGGATGCCGCAATCGAGAGAGCGCCATCGTCATCGCCGATCAAGTGAAGGGGGAGGCGAGGGCGGCCGTGGGGGAAGAAGAGGAAGGTGAAGGTCAAGACTTTCCCCTCCCTCGTGTGTTTTGTTTTCAGGTTTTTTTAGTTTCTCGACTGTGTTGAGACTGTTGACCAAGGAATTGCAGGTGCCATTTTAACCCAGAGTGACCGTATGAGTGCGTTTTCATCTATGTATTGTTGCAACGATGGCCAGGAACAGTAGCTCGACGAAGTTTTATGATTTGAGCTGCACATTTGTGTTTTTGTGATGGTTTATTTTCAACATGAATCACTTTTTATTTGTGAATCATTTTTTTGATATAATTATAATATTATTTTATTTAAAAATTATTATGTCAAATCAAATACTTATAATTTTATTAAGTCGGGAGAAAATATTTGCTATTTATGATGTTGATAACTGTTCACTCCAAATCTTAAACAAAGGTATCACAGCGAAACTGAACCATCAGGGAGTGGATGGCACATATTCCCTTTTTGTTCAGTCACAGATGATTGTTCATCCTGAAACTCACGGTTGCAGTATCCTATTTCCCTCCATCTAATTGAAGGGGAAAAGAAGCCGATATCATCCTTGGTTGGCATGGCACAGTAAGTCATTCTGCACACAATCCAGCACAGAAGAAGATGAGCACGTGTCAAAGCTCAGTTTAAGCACTTCTTCCAAAGCCGAACAAACATTTACATGTCGCAAACCAAACAGGACTAGCTATCGAATACAGGATTCTCATGTAAAGTCTGCTATATAGACGACAACGGAGAACGGCATTCATGGCAAGACATCAACACTTAACAACAATTTTTTTAATTTTTTTTTATAATACAACTAAACAACAATTGATAGCAAAAGTGAAAATCCAGAAGTCTTTCATCTCCTTCAAGAAAGTAAATGACGATGGATACGAATCAAGCTCAAAATACATACTGCAAAAGTAAGTAGAAACCAGAAACATGACACGGATAGACAATCCTGAAAGAGAAACACAAAAAGCGAAAACTTAAGTGGCTTTTGGTAAAGTTCGAATTGAGAAATTAAAGAAAAGGTTAACGCTTTCCACCACCGCCTCCCATCTTGGGGCCTTTAGGCGCAGCACCCTTGGGAACATTGCCCTTTCCTTGCGTCTTCTGAGATTTGGCAGTCACCTCAGCCTTCTTGGCCTTCTTCTCATCCTTGGTTTTCTTAATCCTCTCTTTGATTTCCCTGTCAAGATAAGCAAACCAATGAGGGAGAGCAAATGTCATTAAAGCACATCAAATACTGGAATAGAAATCATGTTATGATGTTACAATTTATCGTGAGGTAAATATGCCAGATTTGCACAAAAGAATAAAAACAACAGCATATAACGCCCGGCAGGAAATAGCCCGTGACCTGAAAGCAATAAAAAGCAGAGTTTACCTGAGAGCAGCTTCTCTAGCCGCATCACGAACCTCAGGCTTCTCAGTTCTTCTCTTCTGAATGACCTCCAGAGTTGCTCCTATAATGGACCTGGAATATGGCTTCTTCGTGGCACGACGCCTCTTCTTCACAGCCTCTTGGGCAATATCCTAAACATTTATGCGATCAAAATCAATAAAGAAGTTAAAATTTTAACACAACAGTGGTGAGTGGATCATGATCTGACCTTCTTATGTTGCTTGCGGTACACAGCGGTCCATGTTAACTTTGCTGGCTTCAGCTTGTTGTGGAAGTACCTTTTGCACTTTGAGTTGGCAAACAGGAACACCTGCAATGGCCACAAAGTGAACAACATGCCAAAGATCAGATCAAGAACAGCTTCAACTCCGCACACTTCACAGAAGACACGGGAACAGAATGAATATTTATCATTTGCCTCACCTGTGAATCAGATCTAATAAATCTGATGCCCTTACCCGGGTAGATCTTCGCACCACTAAAGCGACAAAGTTCAGTCCTACAATGAGCAAGGAAACAAATATCACATGAAAAGAAGAAACATACGAAGAAAAAACTTAAAACTACTCAACTGCTGAACAACACGAGATGGGCCAAATGACTAAACTCATCACCAAGATGGTGAGTGCAGTTTGATATTCAAGACCTCGGATCAGTATAGACATATCACATTCACAAGGCAATAAACCACCACATCCATCAATGCCTCTGAAACCCTGCTATACAAAAATAACATATCCATCTTGCCATTTCTCAGGATCAACAGGTAACAAAGTTTGAACGATCAAAACCACAAAACAATTAACATGATAGCTCACAACCCCGCCGAACAATGCAGGCATCATGCACAGACAAATCAGCCTTGTTCTTCTTCCATCGGCAAACAGCAACTTAACATCAGTGAAATCAGCAACAATGCCAACAATTTCCGTACTGATGTTTAACTCAATCTCACAATAGACACCAGAGTATCCGGAAAAGAGCGACCCATAATCGAACCAGCAACGATCTCAACAGAGCATAATAAGAACTACAAGATCATAACCAAATAAATGGCAAACAAAATCCACAAATCACACAGTAACGAAAACCTAAAACACTCGGTACACATCCCCTCCACACCATTCCCAACCAGAAACTCCCAAAATTTTGGCACACAAATCAAACCCTAGAAATCAAATCAGCATCCATTTCAATCACATCCAGGATGGAAATCGACCAATTCGTAATCAGAAATGAAACTGGAGGATCGAAATCGGTATCGTGGTGAAGAGACGAAAGAGAGGAAAACGCACTTGAGAACCATCGTGCGTGGTGTTGTTCTTTGTCGCCGTCGGCGTTACTGCTCCTTGGATTTGATCTGATGCGCTACAATGCTCGCTCCTCGAAAACCCTGAAAAGGAGACAAGGAACTGGGTCGGTGATGCAGTTGGGCTTTCGATAATGAGTTTGTACAAGATTCGGACAATTATGTACTCTGTTCTAGCCCAACACTGCCTTGCTCTATTAAAAGAAGAAAATGAGACTGCAGGGATGGTTTCATCTTTTCATAATTTTTTAAAAGATTTAGATCATTTTTATTGAAATTTTAAATTACAAATTTTTATTTTTATTTTTATTTTAATTTGTTAGGATTGCAACCTGTTGATGCAGTTAATGCATCCTTGACATCTGCTTATAAAAAGGTAAATATGAGATATGTGAATCACATTCTTATCATATTTTTCTCTCTCGAGTTAATGTCTCATTCATAGTTTGGGACAGTAGATTTATCAACAAATCACATATGCCGTCGAAAAATTCCTTCTAAGGTCGGTTTTGAGTAATAATAGAAAAACTATGATTAATGATCTGCCTGAACCAATCCCAAACTGGTAATGAAATGTCATTATCGAGGCAAAGATAAATCGTCATTTTCAGGTTCAAACTGGGAGGAAAATAGAGAATCAAAGACAATAACGACGGCTTACAAGTGGACAGCAGTGTTTAAAGCTGCCCAAGTTCTCTTGGTGTAGAACCAAGTAAACACGATAGAGCACAAAAGACTGAAGAATGTAATCGGTTAATATCTGCGCCCAGTGAACTATATAATCTATCTATATGACAAATGACAATGTTGCAGATCCATCATCGAATTCTAATGCGTATACAAAATGCTAAACAGTATACTCGTGAAATGTCAGAAATCACTTCAGCAATCACAGGACCTTGTAAGGCAGAAAAACTCAGTTGGAGCACGATGAGAGATGAGTGTAAGCCCCTCAGGAAACTCCGCGCCCGATAACTTCGATTCTTCCTCCTCAGAAAGATGATATTATGTCATGTAAAGATCCCGTGATTTTAGGACCGTCACCTGATCCAAACCGATACCTCTAGCCCATACAATGCGAGGTGGGAGCAGCTATTAGAATTCACCAGCTCGAAACAAGGAATTAGACTTTCACCAGTTTTGGAGCCCCTCTATCGCCTTTTTCCATTGCCAAGCTCTCTGTTTTGGATCCTCGAAAGCCATCACTTTCTTCGGCTGACAAAATGCAAAGCATCACAGTTCAGGAACAAGGGAAATATGAACAGTCAATCTACTACAAGGTTTATCCAGTATGCAGTCCCGTGATACTATCCCGGCAGTTCCAACATTGACCCCCGAAAAAAGAAAGAAATAAATAATTGTTTCCTATGACCAAAGACTCACCGTGCAGATCTTGAACTGGGAAGGACTGGTAACTTGAATACTCAAGTCATTCGGATTGTCTGACCAGATAATGTTCCCTTTAACCAAAAGTTTCGACGGATCAACATAGATCAACTTTGGCTTGTTGGTTAGGATTAGCTGCACCTTCTTGCTGGTAAGCTTCTGCAATTTCTTCACCATTGAGATCATGATGACTGATTCTTCCGGTTCTAGAAATTGCTGCCTGATTGAGTTAGCCAAAACAAGAACAGCATTATCAGCATCCAGATTGCAAACTTCTTTATAGATAGTCATACAATTCGAGGATGTTTAGCATGGTTCCAAGGGTTGTTGAGGCAGACAAATCATGCTATCATAGTGTACAAATAATGTAGCAACTTACCATTTGGAATCAAATGAGTCAATTGAAGCCAGCCGTGTAATGTGAGCTGATCCTTCAGACGATGATGAGGCACCACCGTTCCCCTCATTTCCCTTTACAGAACCATCACCAACATGCGTGAGATCCCAACCTTCTTGGACATCATCAGCTTCTTTGGAATGAGTCTAGTTTGAAGTGGAAAGGCCATCAGATGTGGAGGGAACACAGTGTCACAGTCCTTGCAAAATGAAGATAAATAGACCAATAAACAATCAAATCTTACCGCACGCTCCATTACAAGTCGAGGAGGGGTTTGCTCTCTCAAATATTCCCAGTCGATTCCATGAAAAAATGGGTGGTTCTTAAGAGTAGCATAGCCATCAGGACCAGAACCTGGTCTCTTGCTCGGATCTGTAGCCTGCATGGTCGTTGATTATTTACATTGCTAGACACATATGACCAATGCGAGAAACAATAAACCATAATGATGATGAGCATGAATAGTATGTATCACAAATTACCTCATTCTTTTGTACAAATGAAGACAACACTCGCATTGTTAACTTACCAGCAAACGATCTATGAGGTCACGTGCCTCTTTAGAAAAATAATTTGGAAACTTAATGTCTCTTGCCATTATCCTCTGAAAAATAAGCCATTCGCTGGCATCTTTGAACGGAGAAGTCCCTGAAAGCATTTGGTACAATGTGCAACCAAGAGCCCACAGATCATTTCTGTTTGAACAAAGAATTGACCGGTTAAATCTACAAGCAGTCACAAAAAATAGGAAACTCCGGTTTGACTCTTGAATAAGAAAGTCATGTTAAAAAACACCATACCCAAATGTTGCAGGCAAATAATTGAGAACTTCTGGAGGAACATATGCTGCCGTTCCCACAAATGTACAAGCCTTGTCATCTGCATTAACCGTCGATAGCTTAATCCATCAGCAGATCACAAGACATCAATAATCCCCTCCTAATTCCAAAAAGAAGGGGAGATCGCGATCAACATAAACACCTGAAGTCGCGTTTGGAAGGACCGTGATCCTACTGTCTTGCAGAGGCTTCACACTGCCGAAATCAGCAATCTTAATGTGGCCATCAGTAGTAAGCAATAAGTTCTCTGGCTGTCATTGACAAGACTGTTAGTAAACGAACCCAAGCTAAGTATGCATGAAAGTAGGAGATGAATTTAATACAGATGAAGCCAAATTGTTACCTTTATGTCTCGATGTATCAGTCCCAGCTCGTGTATATACTCAAGAGCATCAACAACTTCTGCAGTATAAAAGCGTGCTTCATCCTCTGACAATCGTCCTTTCTGCAAACAATTACAGCAACTCACTCACAGGAAAGATCTGAGTGGAAGATGGAAGAGAAAAATCAGGGAATAAAAGATCGCCAAAAGGGAGAATACGGGCTGAGATCACAAAGTGAGGAGAGACAGACTTTGGCTCGGTCCCAAAATATAGCAACATAGGAATTTTTCTAGACCCAATCACAATAGCTCTTATTTACAGAATGATACGTAAGAAGGAGTTTTGTTATGTAAGGTCGGCATCAAACACAAGAAAAAATCCATCCAATTCCCAGACATGTTACCCAATAAGGATATTGCGCCACAGGCTGATATACTAAGCATATATCTTCCTAATGATAGCCAAAGTTCAGAGCATATTGGAAGCCACTATTTACACACCCTGGTTATCTGATCAAAAAGTTCTCCACCTTCACAGGATTCAAGAGCCATGTCTGCACAGACGAACGAGAGAATTTATAAACCATATGATGAAAAATGAAGAAACTGAGAAGGAAGATTGTTATAAAAGAAATATAGAGCCTTGACACTTTAGTTCCAATAAACAATGACGAATACCTACACAGGGAAAAGGTATCTTGAAATGTGAAGTAGAGTCTCACAATGCCAGGATGATCCAACTGATCAAGAATAATCCGTTCCAGCTTCACATAAGCCGTTTTATTTTCTTTAGCAATGAACTTTTTGTCCATGATCTTCAAAGCATAGACAACTCCTGTATCCTTCTTTTTAGCCCTTACAACCTAGCAACACCACAAAAAACAAAATATGTAAGAGAAGTCACTCTTATGATTTAAAGATGAAAAATGGAAACAAGCTTCTGAAGAAACAGATCCTTGATAAAGTTTGAGACAAGAGTTGATGGCATGCTTCCTCGAAAACGAGAAGCACGCGCCAGTTTCCTTCTGGGAAACTATGGCAGAAATATAGCCTATGAACTTAAATTTCTCATTATCATTAGAGCGGGCGGTCAGTGAAATACAGTCAAATGAGGTCATTACCACTTTAACAACAGAGTGATGCTGGCGATTTATTGCATGAACAGCCTCCCCTAACCTCAGATCCGCCAAAATGGGTACTCATGAAGTCTAATTCTCTATGAACTAAAAGCATATATAAACAGCCGCCCAATGTTACATGCGTAGGTGCTTCAGGGCAACAAACCATGCTGTTTCAAGTAAAAACGAGGTCTCCAAGAGATTACCAGTCATCCATTCAACGAAGGGAGTATACATCCTACAGATAATATTTCCCAACATCCTCACAAAACAGAACATGATCATCATCAGATTCAAAAAATGAAGAGATACTGAGCACATTGCTCAAAGATGATAAAATGGCGCCATCATCCATCACCGATTCCCAACTCCAAAGCACTGCAAAACAACCAACCAATACAAAAACATGCGCCACAAAAAAGCTAGAGCAACCATGAAATGCACTCATTTAATCCATCAAATAAACACAATAGCCCGATCACATATATGACATATCGACTAATAACTTAATATTAGACGGACACAATGTCCATGTCTTCACCTTAGAATGAGAACCAACTCCATAGATCTTCCCCAATTCAAAATCATTGATCGTAAAACTCTCCTGAGGAGCCCTAAACTGAAAGCTCTTCCCTCTCATCACGCCGCCGCCGCCGCCTCCTCCGCCGCCATGATCATTCGACGACGAATTCTTTTGAATCCTCAACTTGGAATCAAATTCTTGCTCCATTTTCACCCTTCTCCTCCTCTTCCACCTCTACCCACTCACATTCTCATTCTCACCACTCCCTCTTTTTCTATTTCAATCAATCAATCAATGGAATCTATTCACTTTTTTTTTTCTCTGAAAAGCAGCGTTCAATTCACGGTCTCCAAGAAACCCAACTCGTCAAACAGCAAAATTCAACAGCAAAAGGAAAAATCAGATTCTCCAAAAAGTGGGTCGTGGAAACTCAGCTTTCATCATCAATTGTTGACCCCTAAAAAGCTGAACCCAGAAAAAAGGGGCCAAATCCTCTCCACCCAGAAACCAAAAGGGCAAAATTTCACTCAAAGAGTCCATCTTTATTCAATGGGTAACCAAAAAACACAGAATTGTCGTCAAATTTGAGCCAAAAAACCAGACCCATGATATGATTTTGAGAAAGTTTTTTGAAGAATTGATTAGATTTGGATAATGGGTAATGGGATAGAAAAAGAATGGGCATTTCGAATGATGAGATGTGGTCATGGGAATATCAAATATGGGGAGAGATGATGGGAGAGTTGTTTTGTTAGGGGAGAATTGGCGGTGCCGGTGATTTTTACTCTCCTATGATTGGGAAAGACCCTTCATCGGCCATTTCCAACGAACTCACCACATGCTGTTCAATATACTCCCTCAATCCTAGTTTTTGTAAGGAATAATTAAAACTTAACCACATAAATTTTGATTATTCTGGGATAACTTGTGCAAACGATTTGGGTTAAGAAATTGTCGTTCTATGTGTTGAATATGCCGTTAATTAAGAAGAGATTTATCTATAAGATCCATCCACATAACCACTGCTAAAGGAAGTCCAAGAAGAAAAGGAGGGAGACAGGAGGCATTAGGCCTCCTTTCAGATATGGTTGACCACTTCTCCCTTTACTTTATCTCCGTTATAAACAAAAAAACGTGATATATTCGAATCTGTTGAAACCTTTTTGTCATTAGATATCTCAAAGATCGCTTACCTTAGAAATCTGTTGAAGTCTTATGCACCCTCGAGTCAGCTTGAGTTTCCTGGCCTGACATACAAATATAGACTCGTTACCATGTGACAGATCCATACTCTGGAATGCGAGGTTTAATCTGCACATAATGCAAGCTGGTTTCCAAGCTATCGCTGAAATCCTCGTTATCTAGTATCAATCTAATCTCTTTTGCTTTTCAAGATCAAATGAAAAAAAAAAAAAAAAATCGTGATCGGGAAAGTTCTAAGAAGAGTCATTGGAATCTTTCTCTTCAACAACAATAACTTAGGAGATTAGAAAGGTCATGTACAAACTACGACGAGAAAGACAATGATACCCTCTCCACTCACAATATACACTTCATTTCCACCTGCCTGCCACAAAGAGAACGTTCCTCATGCGGATAAATAGAAGGATGCGACTTTTCCGCTTATTCGATCTATCTTTGTACTCCTTTCATCTACAGGAATAACTCACACTAGTATCTATCTTTCACTTTATACATCCCAATTATCCTTCCTCCTGTTGAACTCCGATTTCCTACTTGACAAACTTCCATATAACTCCGAAAACTTCGACAGGCACTCGCTCCTTATTCGGTAATGCTCGTTTGTGTCACGACTGATCGCCACGTTGGAGAACTTGGACGTGTCGATAGCCCATGCGGGTCTCACGTACTCTACTGTAGGAGATGAACTAGCGTTCGCGTATAAGTAGTTCATCAAAACATCCTCGCAGTTGAAGTACTTGTCCACCAGCGTCCTCCCGGCTCGGGCCTCTTCGCTCCAGTACCTCTTGAACGCCACTTCAGTGTCCAAGAAAGCCGCACCAGTTAGGATCATGTTGTAACCATGGTGTCTCCGGGCATACCTTTCTGCTCGGTACTTCAGCGGACTGCCTCCCACAAGTCGCGGGTAGAATCCAACTATTCTATCAGGGTGCTCACGCCATACCTTGAAGCCACGTTCCACGTCGTCACATGTCATCATGATGTCGTCGTCCAGCTCAAGAACTGCACGGGTCTTTATCAGCAGATCAACCTGGAACCGGTTGTTAAGGGAATTGCGCTTCTCCACTCTAATCCTCACGGGGACAGATGAGTCAAAGTCGCTTGGGTCTGGAGGCACACCCCTGTTCCAAACGACGACGATCTCCCTCACAGAGCTACACCTTGAGTAGTGTTTCACATACATCTTGAGGTTCCAAAGCCGTGCATCATAAGTCATTGTCAGCATTGTGAACTGGGAGTAGTGGCCCTTTACAAAGTAAGGTTCCTCAGCGCCATTGCCTCCATAGATATATCCAACGCCATTGCACATGAATGCCACCCCGGCAAAGAATATCAGAACCAAGGCGAGCTTCCCGGCTAGAGTGTTGGGTTTAATCCAAACACGAAGAAACGTAGGGACTCTATTCAGGCGAGTGCAAAACCACTTAACTTTTGACGAGAAGCTCTTTGGTTTCTCCCAAGAAGCAAAGATAGCATCGCTCCTCTTTCCCAGACTGTGAGGACACCAAGTGAGGGGGACAATGCATCTTATTGCTCCAAGAAGCAAGCCTAACAGCACCACTAGCAGAGAAACGGCAAGAACCGAGGCATACCCAAGAGCAAACCGGCGGAAAGAGTCACCAGAAGGGACACGATCACCATCCATAACCGCAATCCATTCATTGGAGCTTAGTTTCTGAGCATCGAGGTGATGGTGGCGAGCACCATTCCATGCATTCCGACCCTTCAAAGGCTCGTGAAAACCCGAGGGAACCTCAACCTCTCTGTAATCATCCTCAGCAAGTACTTCAACCTTGAAGACACGAATCCGCCTGCCATATGTTTCCCCACAATCCTGGCCGACGCGGTACAGGATCCCGTCATGCACGAAAGGTCTACCGCCATTTCGTGCCCCGCTGCTCTTTTCAGTATTATAAATAGGGTTTTTCTTGTGAGGTCTCCAAGGGCCAAGAGGTGAACTACTATACCATATTTCGAGCTGTCCGTTCTTTTTGGAACCAAATCCGCTGTGATCTGAGCCAAAGATCCAAAACTTCTGCTGATGTTCGATCATGACAGCATCAACAATTGGCTTTTTCAAGAGGACTTTCTCGAGTTTCCATTGCAACGGAAAGTTGATCGCCCGATAAAGGTGTAGTTCACCCTTTTCACTGCTCTCAGGCATCATATATGTCTACAAGAATTGAACAGCAAGACGACGCATGTTTTTAAATCCTGAACTTGAACTGTTTTGGACATTATATAAACAATAGATGATTCATCCCTGATAACTTTGTCCAGTTGAAATCTACCTGATCATAATAGCTGAAGACATACGGATAAGAGAGGTGCCAGTCTTCGTCCAAGGCGACGCCCAGCGACTCCCATGTAGCTCCCTTGTCAATACTTTTAGCAACACCAATATCTCCTTGCATGGTCAACGGATTCTTCGTTTCATAGAATACATACAGGGCATCATCCTGCAACAGAACAGACACTTAGTGCTAACATATAGCATTGCCTAGATATCATAGCAGGAGCTGCAGGCAAGTGGATTTAACCCTGACACTATACAACAGTGACATATTATGGAACAATGGTGAAAACAGCATTCCTAGTACTATTCCAACTAGTTATCTTATGGATATTGCTCAGATTCAACTATTGATACACTTTGATTTTCTACAACGAAACTATTGATACATAACAAAGTCGAGAAAGAGACATCTCTAACATGGCTGCTACGACATTTTGTTACCTCGAAATGCGTAGACGGGCGCCTACACATCCCTTAAAAGAACTTGTGGGTTCCCACACGTACAAGAATTTAAGTTCCCAACAAAGTACAGGACTTTTTAAGTTTGCAACTTTGCTTTCCAGCACAGAGTAATGCAAAAGCACTACCATCTCAGATGTACAAGACATCAAAACATAGAGGAATAGTTATAATTAGAAGGGAATATCATTTATATGAGAAAAAGAAGAAGGCCCACGAGATTTCACTTCAGACCTTTCAAGTTTGCCGCTTCTTGCCCCCACCACAAGTCACCAACCCAAGCAAAAAAAGACAGCAACAGAGAGAGAGAACTTGGCCTTTGGAACCAATTTATGAATGGCTGTAAGTAATACAATTGCAAATGGATTCACCCTATCCACAAGAACCAGACAGGGATGATATGAGATTCCTACAGGCTACATGGAAGATTCAATACAACCCATGCCAATCCCACCCATGCACATCCAAGTGAATTCATAGGACAAGGCATGGAAACACCGGCGCATGCCTAACGTAACACAAAGCAAGCGTGACATGCGAAGTCACAAATTGTTCACAGGTCGACATTCCGAGTATATATCAAAGATAGTGACGTAGAAACAGTTTGATTATCACATCAGTATGCGGCAAATCACGATAATGAAGACCACTTCTTTCCTCGGACGTAAATGATATGTGAAAGGAATGAAATTCCATTAAAAGAATATTAGACAGCATCAAACTGTTCCCGTTCATTGTTTTCACAGCGGGGAACTTCTCAAACACTTATCCTTCAGCACATCTCGAATACTCGAATTACAGTACTTTCCTAAAAGGTTGACTAAGTGGGTGCTCACCGTATTAGCCCTTACAAGCTTGATGATTACACAGAAAGCAATGGAGACAACCCACACAAAGTGCTCACTTTAAAGAGTTGTTCCATTTATTCCCTTCGTCACACTGTCTAATCAACCCGACAAAGAGATTCTACGCAACCATGATCGTCCTAGATAAAAACATGGACGAACCAGAGCATTTTCAAGCACAAGCCGACCGACAAGGCTAACCTGGACTCCAAAATTTCGGAAACTTTATCATGGGACCTCCACAATAAGATCTAGTGCGAACAAAGTAGATTTACCTTCAATATCAAACTAGCAAGAACAGCAATCAAAACAAATTAAGCAACTTCATCATTGACTCTAATGGCATTTTGGTGGTATATTAACAAGTAGCGTTGTCCACACCTATAGCATCAATGCACAACACTGAGGTGCATCTATATTCATTCATGCATCATAAATCAAACCTACCACCCACCAACTCTATCTCTTTCCCTTACTTTGCTAAAATTTCTAGACTTAGAAAATGGAGCACCAATGTGAAACATTGCAAAATCAACAGGATTGTTACCCGATTCACAATCCCCGCAAAGCTTATACCATCACAACATGTCAACAACTATGCAAAGAAAATCATTCAAAGGGGAACACGCTATATATTAATAAAAAATTAAGCTTATTGTGATATTATCTAATATGTAATTACAAAGAGACTTCATCAATGATCTTGTGAACAGTGAAACAGGGAAAAAAATATTCTGTAGTATACCAATATCACCCTGATTAATTTCATGTCTTGCAAAAATTAGACGAAAGATTAAGAAAAATCAAAGAAAAAGGAGCTAAACACACATACTTGGATATAGAGAAATGGATCAGCAACAAAATTACTAGGAAATCCTGAATCAGATGCTGTAGCACAAGTGATTACAGGGTTTGCCACTGGCCAAGCTGCACTTTCATCCTTCCACAGATTCTTCTGTAACAATCAAAACAAAAACCAAACAAAACCCACGAAAATTACTCCCAATAAAGGTTACAACTTTATCAAAACTTCACCAAAAAATAAACCGTTCAAATCAAATCACCCAAAAATTCCACCGCTTACATCCTCAATGGGTCTCAAATCAAATGGAGAATCCCCAAAAAAAACCCCGACAGACCAGGACCCTTCATTATCCTCTCTACACCCCGAAGCCATCGCCGCCGCCGCCGTCGGCCGAGTAAAAGGGCTGAACACAAGCCACGCATAGAAGGTGGCGACACAACCCAGCAACAAAAACGACCCAATAAAAAAGAAAAAAGCAGGAGAAAAAAGACACTGTCGACTCAGTCTCCATCTACACCAACACTTCATACTCATGTCACAACAACTTCCCCCTCCTCCTCCGCCGCCGCCGATTCCGGCGCCATTGCCAGAACTCGATATTCCCATGATCGAAAAACCGACCCAGTTCACCAAATCCCCGGTTGAATAATAGTTGTGCTTGGGTCGCATCAATTTCTTATCTCAAGATCACACCAAAAACCCTTATAATAAATCTCTTTTTCGTAAGTGAATTGATCTCAAATTAATGCAATATTGGATTTTTCTCCACTTTTGAGGGGAAAAGAACAAAGATGGGAGTGATGGAGGTGAAGAGGGGAGGGTGAGAACTCGTGGAGTTGGAATCGGAGAAACGGGTGACAACTCCGAGGGCAGAACAGAACAAACAACTCTGCTCTTCTTGGGAAAAAAAAAATACTCTTTTCTATCTATAGTGTGATGAAACAGAAAATTAATGAGATTTTATATGGGGGACAATTACATCTTTTCAAAGAGGATTTGTACAAAATATGATCAAATATGAAATGACATGGTCTACAAGGGAAAAATGAAATGGTGTAAGGGAAAATTTCCGTTAGAAAATTCTGGGTTAGACAGGGAGAAATGAGTGGTTTTTATACAAAGGTGAGATGCGAGGGAGTGGAATGGTGTGACATAGAGGGTGAGAAACGGAGGGTGAGAAACGATGATGACATTGTCTAGTGTGAATGGGACCCTTCGTTTAAACTCTTATATTTCATTTTCTTTATTTTATTTTTTTCAAAAAATTATTCAAATCTATAATTTGAGAAACTAACTTCAAAAATATAAACACGAATCTCATTCTTCAAAATATATAATTTTAAAAACATTTCAAAAATTGATTGAACCTGTCTTATTATCTATTTCACAACCCTTTTTTTTTTCACTGTGGGATTGTAATTTTTTATCAATCAAAAAATTTGTTGGATTTCGCATCACATGATTGGATTTTAATATCAATGAAATCAATGAAAAACCTTTTTTGAATAAAAAAAATATTTTTTTATTAATCATTTATGTTGTCTTTTGATGTTTTTATTACGAACACTGTGTTTTTGAATGTTGTATTTTTTCATGTTCCTGTCAATTTTTTAACATATAGAGTTTCTATTGAAACTTTTAATACAATAGAGCTCATGTTTATTATTAAATAGTGTGAATTTATATTTTAAACCCTAACAAATAATAATATATCACAATCACACAAGAATTGGCATTCTCTTCACTTTTTAGGGTTTGTAAGTTTATTCTTATTATAATCATATCTTTTGGAATAAGAAACATTAATTTATTGTATGCATTACATGGAGTTAAAAATCGATGAGAAAATGATTCAATAAAACTCCATTTCGCGGATTTGTATTCATAAAATAATGAATCAGAGCGCTCTTGGTAAGCTATTCATCAAATCATCAAATCAGTAGTTAAATTCATACATTTTAAAATTATTCTCGCAACAAATTTGCAAAACGTCTCACACGAAATTGAAATTGAATTTGCGGATTATGAGATCGGGATTGTTCTTTGAAATTGTTCAGAGAAATTATAAGATTGAAATTGAAAGGTAGAATGAATTTGCAGAGCCTCATGGGAGATGATGAGACGGAATAGTTTGTTTAAGACCAAACTATTTTAAACTTTTAAATTTTAGAATTTAAAAAAAAAAGTTAAATTTCAATCCCCATTTGAATTATATATATTACTATCTTCGTCTCATAAATATCGCATTGTTTGGATAGGTAGATGAAAAGTTTTTTGAATTATAAATCGTTTGTGAAAGGATCAAACAATGTCTTTTTCAAATTTATCATGAAATATAAAAAAAAAAATTCAACTTAAATTCTATATTCTGGGTTAACAAAATTTTCAAAATATATCACTAAATATATATAAAAATAATATATCAAAATATATATTGAATAATATAATTATTATGTATTGTTGGATTTTTATGGAAAGGAACTAATATGTTTAAAGTGTTTTTCCACATGACCTTTTTCCACAAGAGTTGCTCGTGGATTAGATAAGCAGCCATAGACTTTGACGAATTCTAACGACCAAGGCACTGTTTTCCGATGGATTCTGCACCACCGAGTTCCCATCCCCCACTTCGTGATACTCCAATCCCAATCCATACATGGATCCCATGGGCCAGGCTTAGCTGTCTCCAATTCTAATTTATCTTCGCATTCTCCTCTAATACGAAAAGAGGAAGAAACTGTGCTTGTTTTCCTCTCAATTATCGGCCATATTTTCTCAATCTTCGTCGGTCAAATATAGCACATAAAATACCTAATCTATTCGGCTGAATATAGGAGATGAATTATTAGTCATGGAATGCGTCCATGTTCTATGGGTTTGGTATGGCTTGACCTCGAGTTTATAACTTATTTGATCGAATTTATTGGTTTCCCTGCATATTCATGATTATCGCTACATAGATGAACAAATGATATATGAGATATCGAAAGAGCTCTATATTAGTTAACATGAAAAACAAATAACGTAGCTTGATATACAATACTTTTTTTGTTTCATAATTCTTATAATATTTATTAAATGGATCGTTCCATATATCTTATAACATTAACTTTATTTTCAAATTTAAAAATAATTTGAATAATCATAATATTCAATGACACTTTATTATTTTCTCGTTTATTTTTTTTATCCTGTCACATCAAACTTACCATCAAAATAAAAAATCATAATATATTAATCAAAATATTATAAAATTTAACACATATAAATACTATCAAATCGTTATAAGACAATATGATGTTAACGAATCTTTTGAAATTCATCTAAACATAAATAGGACTCATGTGAAATAGTGTTTTAAGAAAGAGAATTGAAATTAATCTTAGTTGCCATGGCTAAGAAATAGATTCTAGAAACATAAGAGTGGGCCTCCACCTTGATGGCGATGACCAAAAGAATGGGCCATATCTAAAATCTATGTAGATAGCGACACCCCGACACCCGACGGCCCTTTTCATTGATGGATAGAAATGCCATCTGTGTTAGGTGCAAGACCAAGTTCATTGTTCAGCCTCCGACATGTGAACATGATAACGCCTACCAATAACCATGTTAAGGTCAGGGAATACTTTCGACCAGGGAAAAACAAAAGTCAGAAAATACTTAAACGTTTAGAAATACAAGTTTTTGATCTGGTTTATTATGATAATTTTATGTAATTAACAACATATATATATATATTATATGTATATTTTTAAATCATAATGACAATTAAAATATTTAAGAATTATATATCGTGATAATGTTAAAATATTTAAGTAGTTGTGGTTATTATCTTCTAATGATATTATAATAATAAAATAATATAGCAAAATTGGAAACAACATGAATGACATGATGAAAAGATATAACAAGTTAAATAAATTAATTACTAATCATAAATATTTGTGTTATTAATATAGAAGCAAACAAACTTGATATTAAAGTAAACCAAATTTTGGTATAAAGAAAAACTCCAATGTAGTTTTATATATATAATAAATGTGTTGAAAACGAAGATATTGTTTAGAAGATCTATTTTCAAGGATGTCGGTACATCGGATATATATTCTTAACATTTCTATCATTCCTTTGTATTTTTTCAATATAACTGATTTTATATGACTCCTCAACAAAAGAGGTGTCACTTTAGTTCCTTGTTATGATAAGGTTTTCTTATGGAAAAGAATATATAACGAGATTATATAACTCAATATGTGCAAGTTGTAATATTATAAATGACGGGTTACTCACCTACAAAATCATCTAGACCTGTTCTAGGTGATCGGCTGACTTTTAATTCTTGATAAAAAAAAATTTGTAATTCGTTCGTCATCGATGATCGATGAAATGATCGATAATCAGTAAAGTATTGGAGTAGTTTAAAATGGTCTAGATGGTACAATCAAAATCGAACGGACAGTACAATGTTCTATCTTGTTGAGCTTATGGATATTCTCCAAGGACGTATGAATGTGTACGGAATAAGCTACTAAATCAAATTCATGATCTTATCTTATACTACTATTAATGATAAACTATGTAATACATTCTTAATTAACCACTGGTAGAAGGCAGCCTTTCATCAGCGTTATGGTTTTATATTACTCCAACACGTATGCTTTTCCTTTGTTTAACTTCGACTACCTAGAATAAAGCAAAATAGACAGAAAGTGATCGATATATAAGCTTGGAGAGCTTGTTAATGAGTAATGCATGACCACCCTTTTAGTTTAAGTTTATTGGCCCATCAAGTCAATTGATTATTGTTTTTAGGACTTGGTAGTAGGTGATTAACAGCTAATCCTCTCAAATCCAAGCCTTCTTATAATCTTCCACTTTGTTCTTTTTAAAATATGTACATTATTTCACATACGTTAGTCTTGTGCTTGTCATGTATTGTGCTTAAAGAAGGTACCATTCTTTTGTACAATGGCATCTTCAATTACTTTAATGACCAGTGACATGGATGATATCACATAGATTAATCAAAATTTAAGGGTAATAGTTGTAAGCTATACTATGATCATATCTGAAATAGGGAACATGAAATGGGAAAAAGAAGAGTCATATGCATAGTTGAGAGCTTTGTATTTATGCTGACTGAAGTTGTTTTGACTTGATTCTATGTCCCTTGAGAACTTTGTATTCATGCTGATTGAAGTTGTTTTGATTTGATTCTATATCCCTTGAGAACTTTGCATTCATGGTGATTGAAGTTGTTTTGACTCGATATAGTGATCGCATCCGATAATAAGAATGCAATCGAACTCATATATAACGATTCTTCTAATTCAACATAAGCTATATACTGTAGTATATGGACTACACCTTTGTGAGTTCGTTGAAACCTAAGCTAACTAGGTTTTGACTGTAACAATTCAAACGAGAAGTGTTGGTTAATATACGGAATCAAACAACAACCCAATTCTACTTTGATAACAGTAACAAGTTTTGGTCCTGTATTCAACTTCCCCTATCTAGTTCAGAGATTAGTGTGTCACTGTGCCTCAATTGAGCTCACCAAGTCAAGATAAGTCGACGGGCCCGGGACATGACTGTGTAACTAGATAGCTCATATTTGTGCTTTATGAATTTGCTTGAGGTTTGGATCAACTTTGGATCTGTATACATGAATTACTTGCGGTTCAGCTACATTTAGATCTGAAAATGAATCTCCATGAAATATATGGTTTGCTATTGTTGGAATTTATTTTTCCCTAAACCCTAAACCCTGGTATCAACTCAGATGTCTGGAGGGTATCGTGTTGCTTCTTGCACTGCTTATTCCCATATTTTATAGGGCATTAGGGCTCAAACTGGGAGTGAGGTCTTGAAGAGCGTCTTGGCTGATATGTTTGGTGACTTGCAGGTTGATGTTTCTTATTCCTGTCAGTCCAGGGATGCATATGCGCTGTATTGGTTCTGTCTGCTGCTTTGAGGAGATTCATTGCTGTTATAGCTGGTGTTTTCTCCTGATTCGAGTATCGTTCAGGCCTTTGGTTGGCTGTTTAGTTGTTCCGATTGCCGGATACTTTTGCTTGGATAGTGTTGTTTGCTCTTTCCTATTGTTCTTGTTATGCTATAACAGCGTCTTGCAAACTGGTTATAGGTGCTGCTTAGTCCGATGGTTATCGGGTGTCCTTTGGGCTTTAGTATGTCTTGTATTGTAGTTAGGCTTCGTTTGCGAGTTTTGATTAGAGCCTGGGGAGACAAAAATCATATAGCACAGTGAGAAATGCATCTTAGTTCTCGAAACTTTTCATCGTCGTCTCGATGTATTCATATGTTGTAGCTGACATTTTTAAAGCTGCTTTCATGGTTTAGAATCAATATCATTTGTGCATATTATTGTTTGAATGCAAACATTTTCTAATCTATGTATACAGAGATGAAGGTTTAGGAGCTTAAATTAGACACGGGTGGTAGATTTGACTATGATTCGGTCCTGAACTAGAACCAAACGGGTAGTTTAAAACCGCAAGGGGACCGAATGAATTGGAACACATCTGTTAGAACTTGGTTTGGTTTAGGTTCCATTGAAATCAAAATCAAATCCAGTGTCATTGGTTGGTTTGGTATTAATTAAACTCGATTAATTCCCCTCTAATATAGTGTTCTTTATCAACGCTATAGTTATCCCTATACAAAACAGAGACACTAAACTAGGGTTAATCTAACCAAACCTTACGAAATAAATTAAGGACTATCATCTGTTAAGATTCTTCGGGAAAAAAAACAAACAAACAAAAATATCACAAATGAAAGAAAAAAAAAAAAACCAAACACGAAAATCACGTTTTGTATAGATATGCACATCATACAATGTCAACTAAAAGATATGATTTCAGATTTATACAGGCAAAATCTGTTAAATTTGGAAAATACTATGGTAATATCCCGATCTCATATTGCAGAGTTGGAGTTTCCGTACAAGTTACAAACCACCACCTCTCTTCGATTGAAGACTATCATCCCAGAGGGCAGACGCGTTATCATCCAGCGACCCAATCAGATGCCCCTGGTGCTGGAATTGGAACCCAATCGGATGCCGCCGCCGGAGTTGGAACCCAACTGAAGGCCGCTTGAGAAGATGTAAACGTTTAATTATCATCATCTTCATCGTATGTGTATATTATTAGTACGGGGGATTTTTTTAGAAGCGTTACACCGATCGACGGCAACAGCATTATCAATTCATATATTAATTCATATATTCCGGGGACTACGACAAGAGATATGATTGTTTTTTATCAACAAAAAAAAAACTCCTTTTTAAATCAATTGTTCTTTATCTGGAATCGGTAAAATACAGAAAAATTAGGAAAGAAGATTGGTACGAAGAAGATGGTCATGGAGTACACGTTGTGGGAAAAGGAAGGTTAGAGTTATCTCGGCCGTACACGTGTCACGGGCCTTGTCTTTTCATTGTCAGGCTCTTGTTTACGAAGCCTAGTGTTATCGTGATGTAATTCGGCCATTTTCTTGTTACTGGACCGTTTGGTTGTATTGTTGTGTGGGCTTTGGGCCTTAAGAACCCCTCTTCCATCCGAAGTGATGATAAAAAGTATAAAAAGGGGCATTCTGTTGTGATACAGTGGATTCATTGACAAAAATACATCACAAATTCCTTTATTTTCTCTTGAACTTTACATTGTTCGTACACTAGCTAGGTTAGTGTTACAGTGTGGGGTATGATGAGTTGTTTCGTTTTACCAGCAAATTTTTTTATCGTTTCATCACATGGTCAGTAGTAATTCCAGTTGGAATTTAGTAGGCGTATTAGTAGCTTCTTTTGTGTTCATGTAATCATTATATTTATGATGATATTTGATTTTTATTTTAATTTTGTAATTGTAAGAAAAACGGATGGTTGATTTGTCCTAAATATTAACAGTATTTCTAAAATCAGAACAAACAATTCGAGGAAAAGAGAAAAATTAAAATATATATCTTATTTGAATTATTTGTATATTTCTTAAAAAATATAATATTATTTAATTTGATAGGAATGACATCAAATTATTTACAATTAACATACATGAATCAAAAATATTATAATTTTTCTTATAATTAAAAATATAATTTTTTAATGATAAAAATATTTATCATACTCCTTTCATCATTTATCAAATCAACGATAACAAATAAAATTTGATTTGATATTTTTTAATATTAATTGTTTTTTTAAAAAAAGATTGTTTGAGATATTTTTCTCGAGAAACGCGTCAAAGAAGAGAATATCCTCACTTCCAAAGAGTATCTCACTCAACTCTGGCACAGCACAAAACGTTTGACTTCCGCCATCATAATTATCGTCAATCATCTTTCCCAGAAAGAATCGAACTCTCTCTTTCTCTAGATGGACGGCGACGGGGCGGTGACGTGTGGGCGGTGGCTGCGGCGACCGGAGAACCTCAGCTTAGTCGTCCTCGCCAAGTCATCATCTCGCCGGCGTTCCTCCTCCTCCGCCGCGACGAAATCGACGATCGAGATCTTCTCGTATGACTCGGAGACCGCCTCGCTCTCTTCGTCGCCGCTGGTACGTTTCGGTTGAGTTGAATTGAGTTTGATTTGATTTGTGTGGGTTAGGGTTTGATGATTGTGATGGTGGTGTTGATTGTGTCTGTAGGTGAGGAGTGTGATTGAGGAAGGGGATGCTGTGAGTATCGCGGCGCACCCGAGCGGGGACAGGTTCATTTGCTCGACTTCGTCCGGGGACTGCTTGTGAGCATCTGATTCAATCTGCTAATATCTTGTTTTGCAGAAGTTTGTTGTGGTGAATTCTTTGAGTCTGATTGATGTGATAAAATGAATTGGCTGATTTCATGTAGCTTCATAATTGGTAAATACTGGAGCAAATCGGTTATTACATTGGATTTATTCATTGTGATATGCTAATCGTATTGAAAAGTAGATTGGAATATGAGATGGATTAGATGAAACGTATATTAAGGAGACCTTTTGCTTTACAATTACAGATTATTTAAGTTGAGTGGTCAAGAGACGGATATGAATTTGTTGAGCGAGGAGCTCCCATCTCTTCAAGGAGTTGGTGTACAAAAGTGTATTGCTTTCAGCGTCGATGGATCCAGGCTTGCCACTGGTGGAATTGTAAGTTATAACTCGTTGCTTTTGCTTGTGTGGTACTTATATGGACAATGCAGGAGAGATGAAATTCTTTGACATCCTTCTGTGATATCGATCATTGTCTACAAATCACTGTAAATTGGCTTTTGCATACTGAACATGTTTTTATTGATTATACAACTGGAATACTGGATACAGGATGGGCATCTTAGGATATTTGAGTGGCCTGGCATGCGCCTTGTTTTGGATGAACCAAGGGCACACAAATCCTTTCGAGATATGGATTTCAGGTATGTCTTGATTTTCTCTCTATTTCGATTTCTCCATATATTTGGTGCTACATGACATGCTCTTTGACTCTTTAGATTATACAAATTTTAAAAAGTTCTTAAGAACTTTGGGAATCCGAATATGGATCCTTATTTTTTTTCATTCACTTCATATTATGAAGAAAGCTCTCCCAGCAAAGGGCCAATTATACTGTGTTTTTGAATCAGCTTGTGAATCATGCTTTCCATAAATTTCGAAATATTTGTTGACATTGAGGTCAAGTTATGACAAAATTCAAATTTATTGTTAAACATCAAATGATGAGAGTCCTTTAAGTTATGACAAATACTGGTTTTTCCTTTTCTTAGTTGAGTATTGCGTCTTTGACAGTGTAGCATATCCTCATGACCCTTTGTGTCAAAATGCTCCTCTTTTTTTCCCCATATTGCAGCCTAGACTCTGCGTTTTTAGCTTCAACATCTACTGATGGAACAGCTAGAATTTGGAATGCAAGTGAAGGAGTCCCCGTGACGAATCTGAGACGAAACTCGGTACAAGTTGCATTTGAGAATCTATTTTTTAATTTCTAATACAGTCTGGATGTTGAACTATTTGTTCCATTTCTTCAGGACGAGCAGATAGAGTTGTGCTGTTTTTCCCAAGATGGGACACGACCGTTCTTGTTTTGCACTATGCAAAAAGGTGTGCTTATCTTCTTCAAATAATGCGTAGCTTTCTCCCATTGTGTTTGCATGTTTTAAAATAACCCATCTGAATTCTGAACACACAGGGGATAAAGCACTTACTGGTGTATGGGACATGAGCACTTGGGACAAAATTGGACACAAAAAGCTACTTAAAAAGCCTGCTTCAGCAATATCCACAAGTATTGATGGGAAATATCTCGCTTTGTAAGACCATGTAGCTGCTACTTTGACTTCACTTTACGCACATTTTTTTGTTGCTGATAGTGGCTTTCTTCAACCAGACATCTGAACATTAGACTAAATTTATTTTTTCTACAGGGGAAGTAGAGATGGCGATCTTAGTGTAGTTGAAGTGAAGAAGATGGAGTTTCGTCATTATAGTAAGAGGCTTCACCCTGGTACTCCAATTGCATCCCTGGAGTTCTGTCCGAGTGAAAGGTACTAGTTTAGTTATTGCGTTAGTTATCACATCCTAGATCAATGTGCAATTTATATATCATCTGAACAATACTTCCTTTGACATTGTTTCATCAGTTTTACATAGTTTTCATGTATGCCATTAAACTGTTGTGAATGTTACTCCTCTATCGGGCCTTGCTTGTATTGGATCATCATTTGTTCGGTTTTATCTTGCAGGGTCGTGCTCACCACTTCTTTTCAATGGGGCCCAAATCTAACCAAGCTCACTGTGCCGAAAGATTGGAAAGGTGCCGCATCTTTATCTCATTCTTGCGTTCGTGTATCCAAACCGTGCAGGTTAGGCACACAATGACTTTTTTCTGCTATTCCTTGGCTCATTTTTTCTGCTCTTCTTTTTATTTCTGCAGAATGGCAACTCTACGCGCTGCTAGCAGCTTTGTTTTTGGGATCAGCCATATTGTTCTACATGTTCTTTTTGGTGTCTGACCCATTTTGGAATCCCCCGGGACCAAAGATCAAGACACTTATACCCGATCCACAAACAACTGAGGATGTTTTCGGACAATTAGATCTATGATTATTGTTCTATGCAGCATTACCATGTCAATGTTCCTCATGGGGCTGCTTCTCTTCCTAGGCAAATTGTCGTCAGCCAATTCTTGACTCAAGTCGGACAAGTCATGTACAATTTGTTTGCACGCACTAGTTTGTTCATGTATACTTCTCATTCTGATAAATTTTGTGGATCATTGGTTTATTTCAACAATGGAATAAACAAAGTAGTTCATTAGCAGATTGTTTCAGAAATGATTGGTTTAGGATTTCGATATTGCCTGCTCCATCAGCTGCTTAAGCTGAATTTGTAGATGAAATTGTTTCCGCTGGCTGTCCAGTTGATACGTTGACTGTGCAACTCCTTGCGTCCTCTTTGATCCGCATGTATGTATTCATGGTGACAGAGCAGATCCGCATGTATGTATTCATGGTGACAGAGCAAAACACGGTCACTGCTGCTCAGGTTGGAGTCATTGTTGCCTTATCAACAACCTTGATGTCGTATTATTTGTCCTAATAATGTTCTAGACAGGCTCCCGTTTCACTTTATTACTCTGTTCGGGTTTTCGCGTCCCCTAGTCTCTTGTACCATTCGACCTGGTTATTGATGAATGTGAGCAATGACTGTTAATCATGGTCAAGATGTACATGGATTGCATGTTTTTTGGTTGAGGTTGATTGCTTTTGGGCAGATTACGTTAAGTATCTGTTCGACGATGCCGCCGGATGCACTTTCTTTTATGAGCAGATGAGATGACCGGGGTTGGATGAATATAGGGTTTTTTTTTTCTTTTAGAAATGGATGAATATCGGTTTTCAATTGATGTATTCAAGACTCTGAGAAGAGAGAATTTTTGTCATAAAGATGTGGAAAGAGGATTATCTTTGGATGTATCGAATTAAGCTTTCAACATAACTAACCCCTTTGATTATTCACTTTTGGTTTCATTGTCCATCTGCCTTCCTTTTACCAGCAGAATGAAAAAAGCAGGAATCCTTTTAAAACGGATCAAAGTTAACGTGCAAGAATAATCCAATTAACAGCGAAAATAGAAAAGGAATAAGAAAATATCTCAATCACCGAGAACAAATATCTCACTTTGCTCCATTTTCAAGTCCTGTGAATGTGAAGCCCCCCGGCCATTCTCAATCAATCATTCATTCCACACATCTGCCAACAATGAATTGCCTTCAGAATCTTTCCAGGTTAGCATCCGATTCTCGCATCCATTTCCGTCTCCAAATTGTGACAATCGTTTATCGCGATTTCTTATCCTTTTTTTTCTTTTTTTTTTTGAATCAGATCATGCGCTTTGTCACATAATTGGGTAAAGGACCACAAGCAGCCGAAGAAGCACAGCTTGTCTTTCATTCATTTGCCGGTAGGTTATGAATCATTCCTCTTCATCATCGTGTTTCACTAGTTGAGTTTTGTTATACAGTAAATAGCATACTTACTATATTAGTATAATGGTGATGTGGGTTTTGATCTGGTGGTTGATTGCATTTGTTCCGCACAGGGTTTCACGAACGGAGGCGAGTTCCGTAGGCGGCGCTGTGTTGTTGTGAAGGTGAAGTGTTGTTGTCTTATGTGTCGAAGATCAATTATACTTCGATAATTGTATTTTGAATGGGTTGATATTATTGGGGATAGCGGTAGTTTGCTTAAAGTGATAACTCGATATGGAGAGGAGGAACGTTGTATGAGAAATGTGTTTGAAATCTTGTTTGATAGACCTGATGTTTTTTCCTGCTTGACCATTTTCATGGTAGTAGTGTTGGGTCCTATGGGATACATCCATGTACACTATGTTGACGTGATGCGGTAATGAGAGTTTGATGTATAATATGATTCATGAATATAGATTTTGCTTACCTTTTATGCACCAGTAGTCAATATAGTGCTCTGTTGGATTTCTCGAAGCGTCAAATTTTATTACAATTGTTAATTCCTCAATTGAGCTATTGGAGTTCTGGTTTCATTTGCTATCCTCATGATCTGTATTAGGTATTATGAAAGAGGAAGGGTTGAGTGTTTTTATAAGTGTTCTCTTTTTCTTACTGATTTGGCATTATCTGCATTGTTAGTCTGCCTTTCTACCTATTGTAATTCTTTGAGCTCTACTTGATAGGCTATCGAAATGATCTCATGTCCTTATAGGCGGTTTCTGGATCAACATCAAGTGGGAAGATGGGTAGCACTGATGTCAAAGAGGAAAAATCAGATACATACAGTGCCAACATGACACAAGCAATGGGTGCTGGTAAGTTAAAAGTGACTCCAAGCGGATGCTCGATGGTGGAAAGTTTGAAAAAAATGTAATCGTCAATATGCTTGTATCAATTCACGATACTTGTTCGTTGTTTTCTGTCTTCAGATTAGTTTTCTGTCTTCATATATGGTGCTTTACTGTTTTGTCTGACTATCCATATGCTCAGTTTTGACTTATAGGCATGAATTGGGAATGAACTATACCTTTATCCGTCCAGACTTGATCGTTGGATCGTGCCTACAGGTGAGCCTTCATTCTGTGTTTTGTAAATTTCACATATGTTTATATTGATGACCTCGTGCAGTATTAATAGCAATGTCAAAGCTCCTTGATGAGTTTGCCCCCTTTAAATTTTTGCATTTTCTCTTTGATTCCGCAGCAGAGTAACACAATCTAATCTCACTAGATGATTGGATTGTTGCAAACCGGGCCAATTTTTCCCCTTTCTACTAGCAGGGAACTGAGTAGATGATTGAAAGTTAGGAGAGTGCCGCTGAATGTCCTGTCATAAAGAGAGAGAGAGAGAAAAAGAATCCATCTTCTTATATTCTTTCTTCTGCTGTTTCCGTTACTCTTTCTTAATGAATTATTTTTTAAATATGGGGTGAGTTTCATGTATTATTTGAATGCAGAGTCCTGAAGATGTTGATAAGCTCCAGAAAGTTGGAGTAAGAACCATTTTCTGCCTCCAACAAGATCCTGATCTTCAGTATCCTTTTGCAAGTCTTCTGAGTTATTTGTTGAAAGAACCATCCTTCTTTTTGCTATCGTTGCTATTGCCAATTTGAAATGTGTTGGATGGAATCCTTTACTAGTAACTCCAGATATTTTGGAGTTGATATCAATGCCATCCGAGAGTATGCTAGGAGCTTTGATGATATTGAACACCTGCGCGCTGAAATAAGGTTGTTCATTCATGATGTCATTATTATTGCTTGTTTGTAAAGGTTTTATTTTTCTAGGACATTGAAAAATTGAACGATTTTAGAAAATTGGCCTCATGATGTCATTCAAATTTGAACTCTTTACGTCATACACATTGGTCTTATTGGTCCGGACCGCTTGTCATGTGGGGTGGGGATGAACCCGTCAGCGGAAACTGGTTTAAAAGATCCTCTGAATTTGCGAGCTATTCGGTTGACCAAAGAAAAATCCTTCGGGATTTCCTTAAGAAAAAAAAAAACGATATCAATTTTCCTAGTAAGGAGTGATAAAATCTTGAACCCTATCATTTTCATTGCTTGGAGACTTATCGACTTTCATCTATTGATCTATGTGGATCTGTGTTAATGCTTGGAGCAAACCTTCTGTTTTACGGATATGCCAGTTTGATGATTTGATAATGGCAGAGACTTTGATGGATTTGATTTACGGATGAGGCTTCCAGCGGTGGTAAGCAAATTGACCAAGGCCATAAACCGAAATGGTGGTGTAACCTACATACATTGCACTGCTGGACTTGGAAGAGCTCCTGCTGTTGCGGTAATATGTCCCTTCGCCTTAATATTATTAAGCATGTTATTCTTCAAAATTTAGTGAAAATGTGTCATACCAGTTGAAAACCAAAGCTTCCTGTTTTCTTGAGGTCATCCGCTATGATCCCTGGCTCAGTGAAAGAAATAAAGGTGCCTTACTGATCTGATTATTTATATACTGGAAGCACTATAGCAAGCTCTGGAAAATTTGATTTCTGTAATGATTGCAGTCGATAAGTGTGGTTTATCCTTTAAGTTGTGACTTGATATTGATGTTGCGTGACTGTCAGCTAATCTGTAATCCGTTTATGCAGCTAACGCTAATTCAATGAAATGAACGCCCAAAAAAGTTCGTTTTCATAAAGAAAAGAATTTGCAGAAGGGAAATGAACAGGAACTCGGGAAGCAAAACACAAGAAATTATAGTGACTTGCGAATTTATCAGTAGTTTACTGACGTTGCTCACCATTTGCAGCTGGCTTACATGTTTTGGGTCCAAGGGTACAAGCTCGCTGAGGCACACAAATTGCTAGTGGTAAACCCTCTTATATCATTATGCTCGAGTCGGTGTGCTGTAAAATATTCCTTTTTATTTTTCCCTTTTTTTTTATCATGAAAGGTGCCTTCAATCAAGCGCATGAAATTGGTGTTATCTGAAATACCATGTACTCATGTTAATTTGCATTTGAAAAATCTAGTGTAGCACCTGCCCTGTCAGCGAGTAATTCATAAATCTGATTCTGGAATCATCAGTTGAGTCCTTTTTTCCTTTTTTGTTAATGGTCTGCAATCTACATGTCCTTTTAGCCAAATGGGTTTCTAATATATGGCATGTGCACATAATTGATGTAATCATCAGCTGGAGTTTGCGGAAGAACTTTGTCTCAAAACTTGGAATAAATTAGAAAAGATGAAACTATTGATTTTAGGCTGTGAAGAAAATGAAAATAGAAGCCATCATCTAAAACCAGATTTTGAAATTATGTGTTGCTATGAATCTCTCAGGTCATTTTTAATATTGTATAGTGCTCTCCTAGCGATATATGGATAATGGTTTTTGATGTTTTCTGTCATGCTTTTTTCCTGTAGAGTAAGCGTGCATGCTGCCCGAAACTGGATGCTATAACAAGTGCAACTGCTGATATTGTGAGTAACTCCTTTTTTGTTTTATTTTTTCTCTCCAATTTCACTTGTACAGGGTTTTACTTTCCTTCTTATTTGAAGCTGACAGGGTTGACGAAGAAGCGTGTCGTTTTGAAGTGGCCAGGTCCTCGAAACTCCACGGTTGAAATATCTGGACTTGATATTGGGTGGGGCCAGGTAACCATTGAGCTATTTCTTGAATCCGAATGCTATGTTTGAAAGATTTTCTTCGCTATGCAACATTGTTTTTAATCACGGTCTTTTGATTCAGAAACGACCTCTGAAGTATAATGATTATCAAGGTCTCTGGGTCCTTGAAAGAGACTTGCCGGTAAGTTACTTCTATTTGCTAGTGAAGCTTGGATAAGGAAAAGGTAACAGGAGGATAGTGACTCGAGCTCTAATGCTTATTGAGGAGAGAATTGATTGAGAACAAGTCGTTTGAACTTGGAAGACGTTGTCACTGTATTCCGAAGCTTGAGCTATTCAGACCTTTGCATGCTTCGGAGTCGTGCAACTCATAATGAAAAAAACTTCCATTCTGATGTCATTTATCTTTTGGTGAAATTAGTAAAAGAAACTTGAAGTTAAGTTGTGTAACAGGAAGGGCGCTATGAATACAAGTATGTTGTCAATGGCGAGTGGCTGTGGAATAAACATGAGCTTGTTACTCCTCAGAACAAGGATGGCCACATCAACAATTATGTGCAGGTAAGTAGTAACCAGGGAATGGCTTAGACACAAACTCTATATTTATCCTTTTGGTTTTCGCTTGTGATGCGACATCATCATTTTTCGTGATTCCGATCCAAAAGACATCCACTTTTCCCAACTAGTTCTTTATCCAACTTTCTGGTTGCAGGTTGTTGCTGATGATCTGGACAGTGAAGAAGCCAAACTGCGCAGCCGTCTCAGCAGGGAAGATCCAAATCTTACCATGAGCGAGGTACTCAGGATAAGGAAATTTCTAAATGAACTCCCGGACAACTGAGTGATCTGACAATCTTCAGACAGCGAGAGAAGGGTTTGTACCACACAATGAGATGAAGCGTCTTGTTAGATATTTCATAAAGGCCACAGTATATGTACATTTTACATGTGATGTACGTTCGTACAAGCGCAATAAACGTCATGGCCGCTCATGTCAGTATGAATTTGTTAGAAACAAGTTAAAAGGAGGGTTATCCATAAGTGGGAGGAATAGATGTTGTAAAGTGGTCCATCGGAATTGAATCCTGTTATGTGTTGCAGCCTCCTGTACTGTTTCTATGTAACATTTTCCTTATAATAAAGTTTACACGAAACATAATTTGCGGATATAAAATATACAACATGCTGGATATTTCGGGTTTCGTCAGTTGCGTTTTCAATAATGAGCTTGATGTCGGCGCGAAGCATCCATATGCCTTGGCTTCCTGTACTTCTGTTGGAAAAACGTTTGGAACGATGTTTCATGGATAATCATTCTAGATCGCTAATGATAAGTCACATAATCCTCTCATAACAACGAGATCAACTTGATTGTCAGAATAATTGTTTCAAGAAAAGAATCCTGAATAATTTCTTTTTAATCAATCGAATAATTCATAATTCATTCAAATAATCAGTAATTTATTGATTATTATTGTATTTTTTAATTTTATTTTTTTTGGATATTCGGATCTATATTCAAATTTCGATATCTATGGCATAGTCATTGCTATAACTGTGAGTCCGTGACAAAGAATAGGGTCCAGATAGCCAAAGATCAGATCCCCAGCAATCAATGGGATCATATGCTACACCGCTCTACAAGATCCCATTTGTCTATTCCACCAACAACATTCATTCATTACTGATTTGCTCCATATCCGTCTCATTTTTCCCTTAATTGCTCCAATCACAATCATTAACCCAATTTAATACACCCTCGTAATCACCACGAACTGTCAACCCAAAATCATCACTTAATTAACTAACCACAAAATCAATCAACCCCATTATCACAATCATTAATCACATCACACCCCACAATCATAATCTCGTTGTTCTCAGCTTCTCCTCTCCCATTTCGGCGCCATTGCAAGAAAAAGTCTCACCACACAAATTCGAAGATCGACTATTACAGGTGAAGTGATGCGTTTTGGTGATTTCAATCCCTAATCGCAGCGGATCGTAGTTCAATGGTGCGGAGCCCGGACAAGGCGGCATCGTCACCGGCCGCCGCCGCCGCATTGACGGCCGATCTAGGGTTCCAATCCAACAATCACGAGAGATCTCTCTTCAAACGGACTCATCCGCACCTCGAATCCAACGCCGATCGATCCAAATCCGCCGATCGAGGCGGACACTCCCGCGGCGGAGGACGCGGTTTGTATCATGGGAGGAGGAAGGGGTTTCAGTTGAAAGGAAGATCGATGGTGTACTTCTGCGTGTTGTTGGCGCTATTCGGGCTGGCGTTGGCGCCGATGGTGCTGCAGAGCACTATCGGGAGGGTGTTGAGGCAGGGGAGGAGCGAGAGAGGGATCGCGAGGTGGTTGAGGGAGCGTAATGGAGGTGGTGGAAGCGTGAGGCCGTTGAGGTTTGTGATGAGGGAGTTGGATGGGGCTGGGAGGCTTGATCGGTTGAGGATGGAGGCTAGGGTTGCTGTCAGGCCGCCTAGGCTCGCCCTTGTGAGTTCGGGTTTCTGTTCATTCGTTGTTGGTTTCGTCTTTCGATTCGAGTGTTACACATTGTGAATTATTTCAGTGTAGATGTGAATATGTAGTGTTCAACAGTGACAGTATAATTTATTTTTAACGGTGTGTGGTTAGCGACATTCATGTACTGTTTAGAGGTGGCTTATGATTGGAGACTTTGCCTTGTGATTGGTGTTGCCTCTGAGACTAAATAAGTGGGATTGTACTAGGTGGTGTTGATGCACTTTATGTTAAGAGTAGTTACTGCTGATAGGAGGCATTAGGGAAGTCGGAACTTTTCTAGCTGATTTTACGAAGCTGATAAATACTTAGTGTGCTTGATCTTAGCCAAAAAGCTGAGAATGGTGTAACTGCTTAGTGTCTACCGTGCTTCATGCTTTTAAGAAGCTTGTGTGGCTAGGATGGCAATCCATGAGTTCGAGGTTGTATAATGTAGTAGGATATAATTGGATGGAGCTGACTTTTATCATGAAGTAGAATTTGAAAGACCATGCACGATATGGCGCTTTGAAAAGCATCTGCCTGGGCTTCTTGCTGGACAAAAATGCTTAGGTTTAGTCTTTGCGTTCTGTCGACCAGCCATCATCCCTTCTTCATGCTCTATTAACAATGCTGCATTGGTATCATCTGTCTTTCTTAGAATTATTTGGTTTATATTGAGCTACTAATATTTTCAATATTTCAATACTAGATTATTTTTCAATCAAAATCTGGTGAATGTTGTCTTTATTTAAATTACTCAAGAAGTAAGTTAATTCTGTACAGCCTCCTTCCTGATGCTTGTTGTTAATGCAAATAGTAAGCACTTGGTTTCCAAATTTGGTATTGTGCTACTATTCCAGATATTGGGAAACACGAGGAAGAATCCAGAGTCATTGATGCTGTTTACGGTGGTGAAGAATTTACAACTACTTGGCTACATGTTTCAGGTGATCATTTGTCTCCCTTGATTTGCGTCTTTTTAGTAAAGCATTTAGTTTCTATTCCACTCCAAAACAAAGCATTACATCATCATCTCGTTTTCCAAATTCCTAATCAAGGGGGAAAACAGCAGTTGAAGGCTTTAATTAGTCGTCTAAGCTCACGAAGGGTCGAGCCCAAGTGTGAGAAAAAAGAAGATTATTTCTCCAATCAACCTACAATCCACACCCTCCTCCTCTCCCCTTCCCCTCATCATCCTCTCCGGAGACTCGATCTCCGCATCATCCACCACAACAGTCGTCCCCTCCACCTCAGCCGCGGCCTGCATCTGATCCTGTAGTGTTTTCTTCTGCTCTAGAGTTCTTTCGCTTGGGTGCCATAATTGTAACTTCTGGTAAACGGGATGGTCTTGCTTTCCTTTCTTGCCATGCAGTTGTATGCCATGGAGGATGGTAATGCTCGGACAATGTGGGAGCAACTAGGAGGTCAAATGTTGATTCTAAATCCTGAAAGATTTAACCATCTCGATTGGTCAATGTATGTTTTACTTTTGATATATTTTGCAATTATTTGTTGCTTGCCCTTCCAGAGTAATTTGTGTTCAGTGATTAATTCTGGGAAAAAAAAACATTTTGTACATCATTGTTGGACTGGATACAGATCATTAATGTGCCTGTTGTTTCACTCAGTTATGAAGGAGTAATTGCCCACTCAATAGAAGCTAAAGAAGCTGTTTCTAGGTAATTTTCTCTAATTTTTTCAGTGCATGTTTCCTACCGTTCCTAAGGTCTTTATGCATATTATGTTGTCGTAGTCTATCTGTAGTCCTTCTCGCCTCTTGATTATTGCTTCACATGAGGTCAATGCCGAATTGTGCATTATTGGCTAGGAACAGGAACTGATTGAGATATAATACTGTTGAACAGGCCTTGTTTTGATGGTTCATAATGCAAAACATTAATGTAATGAGTTAATACTCTTTAGTGAGTTTTATATTTCTTGCAGCCTTGTGCAGGAACCATTTTGTCCAGTGCCACTTATTTGGATAATTCAGGAAGATGTACTTGCAAATCGCCTAACATATTACAATGAGATGGGCTGGAGGCATCTGATTTCTCATTGGCAAAGTGCATTTAGTAGGGCTGACATGATTGTCTTTTCTGATTATTCATTGCCGGTAATCCTGGTGCCGTGCCATTTTATTTTGTTTATTCTGTTTCCATTTTTGTTTCACGATTATGCTTATTATTTGGGTAGTGGCCACTGTCCTTAGCTGCTATGTCTTGCTGTATCAGATGTTATATAGTGTCGTCGACAAGGGAAACTTCTTTGTAATCCCTGGATCACCAGTAGATGTGTGGGCAGCAGAAAGTTATGCTCGGACACACTCTAAATATAATATGAGGAAGAGCAGGGCGTATGGTTCAGATGATTTGCTGGTTCTAGTTGCTGGGAGCTCCCTCTTCTTCAATGAGATATTGTGGGACTATGCTGTTGTGCGTACTATTGGACCTCTCCTTGTAAAATATGCAAATAAAAAGGATGGTGGAGGATCTGTTAAATTTATCTTCTTTTGCCGGAACTCCACTGATGATTGCGGCAATGATCTGCAGGTAAAGTAGTATCACATGTATACTTTCCTTCCTGTTGCTTCTGTGTTGCTCATTCTGTTCCCAGAGTACCCACTTGCTCTGTGCCATTTTGGTTCTGCAATGACCATTTATATCATCAGTTATTCTTCTGCGGGAATGCTTGTCTGTGATGACATATATGAACATACTTATGGATGGTGGAGGGGAGATGAGAGATAGATGGGGGTTCCCTCTAACAAAGTAGCGTACAAAGATGTTCTGTGGGAATAAAGTTTCAGGCGTTAACTATATATAATAAAATAAAATAGGAGTATTGGTTATGCCCTTCTTTAAGTGGGATTTCCTGGGACTGCAGAGAAGCAGTTTTATACTTTTATTTTGTGACTTGAGTGAAATAAATAGACCCTTGTGCACTTTCAAGGATATCTTTTGTCGAAGATTATTTGATGAAAGACCTTTAAGCTGAGGTCATTCACAGTCCAGTTGTATGATCTCATGTACCCTTGTAGTTCTGCGATCATTTTCTTTTCCCAATAAAGGGTGAATACTGGACAAAATATACTGCATTATGGACTACAGGTTTAACACTACTTTTGATGATCTTCTAAGCTACTGCTAAAAAAGAAGTTAATTAGTGATGAGCTAAAGAAATAAGCTTTTTAGTATTCTTTCTCCTTTTGTTTAAGCATCTGAGAAAGCAATTTTGCAAATGTAGTTGATTAACTGCTTGTCTTGCCTTAGCTGATTGCAAATGGTTTCATTTATGAAAGAGATGAGCCTGACTTTTAGCTTTATTTGTCTTACATTTTTTGGTATAGGAAGTTGCTGCGCATTTGAGACTTGGTCCTGATTCCATGAGGCATTATGGACTAAATAGTGATGTAAATGGTGTGTTACTGATGTCGGATATTTTTCTGTATGTATCCTTTCAAGACGAACAAGGTTTTCCTTCATTACTTGCCAGAGCTATGACCTTCGGTATTCCTATTGTTGCACCGAATCTTCGAATCGTAAAAAATTATGTGAGTTGATTCAGCTTCACGCATTCTTCTTGAGATGGGTTTTGAGTTAGTTACAAACTCATATAAATTCTTTTCATTGTATTTTATTTTGTTTTAATCCCACAGGTGGTTGATGGCGTCCATGGAATGATATATGATAAGAAAAATCAAGATGATCTACTCAGAGCCTTCTCACTACTAGTATCACGGGACAGAAAACTCTCAAAATTTGCAGTTGCAGTTGGCTCTACAGGGAAACGACTTGCTGAGAACATGCTGGCTTCTGAATGTATCAAGGGTTATGCAAACCTCTTGGAGTATTTACTTGATTTTCCATCATATGTCTCTTTGCCAAGGCCCTTTTCTCCGATTCAACAACAATCTTGGGAGTGGAATTTCTTTCGGGAAAAAATGGCACAGAGAAACGGCGACAGTTTTGGTGATGACGAGTACAACGCCGAGACAAAAAGAACTAGCGTGGTTTATTCTCTCGAGAATGATCTTAACAGTATTCAAGATTCGGGTAATTTATCTGATAGCATGGGAAGAAAAATTGAACAAGAGATCTTCACTACAAAAGATTGGGAAGTTTTAAAAGAAGTAGAAAAACTTGAGGAAATGGAAAGGCTAGAAGTTCATCAGGTATCATTTGTTTACTCTTCACTTTTGTGGTTCTTGTGCAAAACTTCCCTTTAGTTGTGAAGGAGAGTAAACTGATGTCTCTTGATTGGCCTTTAGCTTGAAGATAGGATGGATAAGGACCCTGGTAACTGGGATGAGATATACCGCAATGCTCGTAAGTCAGAGAAACTAAAGTTCGAAGCGAATGAAAGAGACGATGGAGAGCTTGAAAGAACCGGTCAGCCCATTTGCATTTATGAGATTTACTATGGAGCTGGTGCGTGGCCATTCTTACACCATGGTTCATTGTATCGTGGGTTAAGTCTTGTAAGTTTCCTTATTTCAATGTGGTCATAGTATATTGGTAATCTTTGTTCCTTATGTTTGGAATTTCAATTGGTTTTACGTATTCTCTTTCAATAATTACCGTGTTCTAAGTGGTACCCTGGGTGAACGCGAAGCATTGCCACACTGGACCACTCTGGAACTCTGAATTGCTGATCTCGGCGGCTGTGTCGCCTTGGCGTTTGTCTAGGATGTAAACATTGAGAAGTAGAATAAAAATTAACAGGAGAGGCTGTGGGTTTGGCAACTATCACCTTTGCCTTGTAGCCCTCTCTGCTTGCTACCTTGATCCCTTCCCTGTTGAGCTTGTTCGTGATGATTGCATTATGGTTGCAACTCTGCAAACTCCTTTTTCCTGAATGACTCGGTGTTTTTATTTCCTAGTGGTTCATGTGCTTTAGAGGAACGTTGCAATCCATGTGGAGGCTTCCTTGCATTTTACTAAGTTTGTATGTGTGTTGTTGCTTGAGAAGAATCTGAGTTGCCTTTGGAGCTAATATTGGAAAAAAGCAAGGAGATTTTCTCATGGAGAGAAGATTAAAAATAGAATATAAGATTGAATGTACATCTGCTGTCGAAACATCATCAGTTATCCATTTCCTGATAGCTATTTCAATCCTGATGTTGACCTTTTATATCACAGTCCACGAGATCAACGAGATTAAGCTCCAATGATATTGATGCAGTTACACGGCTTCCCCTCCTAAGTGATTTCCGCTACCGAGATCTTCTTTGTGAAATCGGAGGAATGTTTGCAATTGCAAATAAAGTGGACGAAATTCATAAAAGACCTTGGATTGGCTTTCAATCATGGCGGGCTTCTGGTAGGAAGGTGAAGTTTCTGCATATTTTTAAACTTCGCCTTCAGTCTATTCTTATACTTTGTTATATTTTGATTCGCAGCCGGTGTTTATACCATGTCCTTTTCAATAAAAAAATTTTGTAATGATGATATGGATGTACATTTTCGATAGACCGCAGATTTTTGGTTTCTCATCTTTTGGTGTCATTGGTCCTTTTCTTGTAAAAAATATCCAGATCTATAAAAGGCAACTGATGAGTGTTTTGTTGTGTAATAATACATCGATCAATTGATTAGCTGTTTGGTCGTGCACTCGTACTTCCTTGCGGTATATTATCTTGTGAGAGATCAGGCTTTCTCCTTGTACAGGTTTGCTCATTTCTTTTTGTTGGTGGTTCAGGTTTCGCTCTCTGTTAAAGCTGAAGGCATACTGGAGAAAATTATTGAACGAGAAGCCCGTGGAGATGTCATGTACTTTTGGAAATGTCTGGAGATAGATACCGGTCTTTCAACTAATAATGAGTTGCTTACCTTTTGGTCACTCTGTGACATTTTAAATGGAGGCCAATGCAGGTAATTTGAACTCGGGTTTGCCTTAGTTTGAGAGCTTGTACCTTTTGGTAGACTTGGGTTATTCATAGATAGGTGTAGTTGTTTATATATATGCGATTCTGTTGTTGAAACACAAGTTATTTTGTTGTAATTTTCAGCTTCCCAAAAGATGACCATCGGGCATTTTCTTTCTAGATGATGAGTTTAACTTGAAACGTATCTTTTCTTTTTCTTCCTTTTTTCCCTTTCCGGACGCATCTCAAACTGATTGCTCTGAGTTGATTGTCAGTTGCTGGTGCTGAATTGCATTTGCAGCTATAACCAATAGTTACATATGTTATTTTTATTTTTTTCAAATCGTTTAAGTAGAAGGAAGGTCTCAATCATAAAATGTTCTGCTGCCTGATGCACTTCTTGCTTGAATATTATGGTTGTTTTGTGTTATTCAAATTGAAACTCGACTTTATTAAGGTCCCGTTGTCAACATGTGTACAACTTTGCTAATGCTTCCTGTGGCATTGATATGGCCATCTTTACTTTGTGTTGCACTGTTGAATTCGATCGATATTTTCTCGCCTTACAGATTTGAAAATTTGTTCTGAGCCAATACATTCTTCTGATTTGCCTGCAGAAATGCTTTTGAAATTGCCTTCCGCCACATGTATGGACTGGCTTCATCTGTAGATGCTCTTCCCCCTATGCCTGGAGATGGTGGTCACTGGTCGGCTCTACATAGCTGGGTGATGCCAACCCCTTCATTCCTAGAGTTTGTGATGTTCGCCAGGTAAAATCATAGATGGGATAAGAGCTTTTGATTTTATCTCATGGTTATTGTAAAGTCATCTGTTAACTGTTGCTTACTGTCATTCAACGGTGAAATCTGGTTTTGTGATCGGGAAAAGGCTTATATTTTTTTTTAACGAAATCTCCCTTTTATGATGATAATGCAAGTGACAGATCGGTCTTCTTTGTAATGCCAGGATTTTTGCTGATTCTCTCAACACTTTACATGGCAATACGAACATTACTACTGGGTGCATGCTTGGTTTCTCGCAGCTAGAGGTAAAGTGCAAGTCATCAATTTGCTTTATCATCTTTGGTGGGGTTGATATGAATTGTCTGTGAAGTTCATGAAATAAAGCCTCTTCCTACGTTGCTAGAAAAAGAGAAATGCAGGGAACGATGCCTAGATTTCCTGCTGTGTCATTCGTCGTCAACTCATCATTGTGCTTCTAGTGAAACTTTTCTCGAATAGCACAGCCAAGCAGCTTGAACCATTTCCCCATAAATCCAAACAAGAGGGGAAAAGCGGTTCAATTTTTCTACGGTCTTGTGTTAATCTCCCCCCCCCCCCCCCCCCCCCGCCCTTTTCAAACTCTTTTTTCTTTTTTTTGGGATAGATGTCTTGGGTCGACTTTATTTGCTCTAACCAAATCAATTGAGCTGGAGTTCTTCTGATATTGTGTCCATGTTACAGAGGAAGCACTGTTACTGCCGGCTTCTAGAGCTTCTAGTCAACGTTTGGGCTTACCACAGCGCTCGAAGGATGGTGTACATTGATCCGAGAACAGGGTTGTTTGAAGAGCAGCATCCAGTTGACCGTAGAAAGGGTATGATGTGGGTTAAGTATTTCAACTTCACTTTGCTCAAGAGGATGGACGAGGATCTTGCTGAGGCTGCTGATGATGGCGACTTCCAAAGTGATACATGGTTGTGGCCCTTGACGGGAGAGGTCCATTGGCAAGGTATATATGAAAGGGAGAGGGAACAAAGGTATAGAAACAAGATGGATAAGAAAAAGAAAACCAAGGAAAAGTTACTCGAGAGGATGAAGTATGGGTACAAACAGAAGTCACTCGGCCGGAAATAATCCTGAGAGCACACAGCCAGAGGTTTCCTCGATTGATGACCCACGGGTCGCATATTTGGCTCATACATTGGCTCAGTAAAGACAATAAGAACACAGATTTATCTAACCACGACGGCTCCATTCATATTCTTTCCACGGATGAAGCTGTATACGGAGAACACCTTGAAAGCAGCTTTTCTTTCGCCATTGTCTATGCCCAGCCACGACAAAAGTAGCTATACAAGGTCAGCAAGAGAAGAAGTCATATTGTCTGCCTGCCTTCAGAACTTCGGAGGATAGAATTAGATTAAACAGCCTATTCTTCATTTGTATATGCTTTTAGCATAGCAAGCAATTTTGATCTCAATACAATCTTGTTCTCTTTTCCTGGTGTTGGTAAACAAGTGTTTGTGTGTGTGTGTGTGTGTGTGAAGTGATATTTTCTTCGAATTCATACTTGGACTGCTTGAGTTGCAGCTGGATTCTGATGGTATGTGTCAAGTTACGAGGATCTATGAACGCTAGTTTGCCTTGCATCGTCTATATGGTATAAACCAACGAAATAATGAAACTTTAAAAAGTCTCTTTTGGTACCTTCTCCTTCCAATGAAATTGCGATGTCTATGTATGTCACACTATTCACTACGCATATTCAGAAACTGTGTTTTATCATGCGGTTGAAGTACATTATTGAAAAAAAAAGAAAAAAAAAAAAGAGTCAGTTCACTGCAAGTCTGCGTAACTCATACCGCGATCCAGTGGGAGCAAGCAATACCACCGAACTAACTACATAGACACTGATATTTCCTCAAAACCTACAAATGCAGACAAGTAGTAGAAAAAAGAAACCAACCCACAAATCTTGGCCCAATAAAAGCAGGCCCAAAGCAAAGGCCCACCAACCACAAATGATCGGCCCGTGACTCCATTTTCATCATCATGATCTTCAAACGTTAAACCCTAGCACACGAGTGTGCACACCACCCCACCCAATCCCGGTCATTTCTCGCCGGCAAAACGCCCCGTCGCTGGCGCATTCCCCTCTCCGTCCACGTCATCTTCCACCTCGGCTCCGGCGCCACCTGGCATCCCAAAACCTTTTGGCATTTACCACACAAATGGTAACGGTACTCTAATTTTGGAGTCCAGTGTCAGTGTGCGTCTTCACGAATTACTTGACATTGTTGAATTTTAGCGATAATTTCTTCGACATTGAAAGAATGCGTCTGAATCATGAGTTCATTTTGATATGGTTTTTTGTGAGCATTCTGTTTGCATATGCCTCGCCCTCCCATGTCGATGATAGGATTACCTGGGCATGTCGATCTGTTGTTGTTATTCTGTTCTTGTATGCGTACATGAGTAATTTGAACCGACAAAAAGGGAGAATAGTGTGATTGATGACTTTGCCCTTTCATTTCGTGCAGAATGAATGAGTGAAGCTCTTAAGATTCTTCGAATACAATGTATTCTTTGAAAGGCGGGGCAGACATTTGCGTTCGCCTCTCGCCATGATTCCGATGCGAAGAAGACACGGATCAGACGTTCGAAGGAAGAGAGGAAGACTATGATAGAGACATTTATAAAGAGGTAGACGCCGTGTATCTTTGCTGGTTGTTTTAATGTCGTATTGTAGATTTCGCCATTGTCATAGGTAAAAAATGGGTATGACTCTACTCTGATACAGAAGGTTTGAAAGGTCTATATTTCCTTTATGGTGCATTTTACAGTCCGAATCTTTCTTATTGTTGACTGAAAACTACCGTCTTATTGATCTATCGCTGCTTGCTGCAGATATCAGAGGCAGAATGAGGGGAATTTCCCATCTATAAGTCTAGCTGACAAGGAAGTTGGATGGTCTTTTCATACTGTCCAGGAGATCATAAAAGAAAATAGAGTTCTTGGTAGGGCTGTAAATGAGCCGAGCTACTCGTGAGCTACTCGGGCTCGGCTCGACCAATACTCGAGTTCGACTCGGTTTTTCCGAGCCGAGCCCGAGCTCGAGCCGGATCGAGTACCTAATCGAGCCGAGCCTGAGCACATTAATACTCGGCTCGAACGGCTCGCGAGCCTAAATGA
>LIEC01012197.1:8175-109164 GCA_001925005.1 Drosera capensis | reverse complement strand
TAGAAATTGGAAAGATTTAGAAAAGTTATACCTTTCGTCACCACTTTGTGGATTAGGTATGCATATGTTAGATACCTGTGACTCGATTGGTGAAATAGTATCTCTCTCCAAAAAAGCAGTTTTAGCGACGCATAAAGAAGATCTTGTGTTGTGAATGAACAAGATATTGAGGAATTGTCTATACGTAAGATCATAATTATTGATAGGGGCCTTTTCTATAGAAAAAGGGAATCTTTTGTTACAATAGAAGCAGAAGTGATGTGAATTATTCAAGAATCGAAGTCTATTTGCTTTATAAAAAGAAGAAAGCAATGAACTTCTATGAAAAGGTTTCACGGGATTCAGCCAATTGTCTTGATCGTGGGCTATCATTGAAAAATAAGAATCCAAGGATTGCCTGCAATTTTATCCTGAGACTGAGAGCAGTCAGACCGATGACAGTGATCAGAAGGAGAAGACCAATGACGTGGTAAGTCAAATCAACCCTTTTTTCGACAGGGGTATATTGATTAGTGAACCATTCCGTATATTGTTAAAAAGGTTGATTTTTCATGCTCCTTTTCTGCTTCTAGGTCTGATGCAATTGGCTCCAAGGTTTCTAGGAGATCGTGGAAGGCAGTCCTCATCCATGAGTGCATTCCATAGATCTCTTGATCAAGTTGGCACAGTCTATACTGTGTTGTGTCTTTTGAGGGTGAAGAGAGAATTCTTTCCCCTTACTGATGTTGTTGGATAGAGAGGATTTGAACTTCATGTTCCTCAAATGCTTTCTTGAGGTCTTTGATTATAGTTGGAGTCATTTTGGTTGCTGAGGTATCACAGTATATTGGCTCCAGGACTGCAAAGGGTACATGTGGTTCCATTTGAGCTAGCCCAAATACAAATGGCGGAGTAAAAATGATGTGTTCAATATCTCTAGATGGAGTTGCTTGCTGTTCCTCTGCTACAACCAAACTGAAGTCATCTGCATCATTTATCTCTGCTGCAGGGACAATGAACTCGTGTGTATTGGTTGGGACTTCGATGGATGTGACCTCAGCTGTAGGTGAGTCTTCTTTAGCATCAGGAAGTTCTTCTGTGTGTTGCTGAGTGACTTGTTCCTCATCTGCATTGGCTTGTCCTTCATCTGCATGCTTATCAAATGCCTCTTCTGCTACGAGAGCAATGATCAATGGGGTTTTTGCAACGGATTCGTCAGTTGAGAACTCATCATGACCATCTTCTGTAGTTGGTAGTACTACTGTTTCTGCTTTGGTGGCAGCTGGAGGAGCATCTCCTTTAGCTGCAGATCTCTCGTCTCCAACGTCCTCTACTGTAGGAGTTTCTTCAGTCGGCTGCATTTGCACTCCTTCAGCAGGTACTTGATCGATGATGTCATCTTCATCATCATGAGGGTCTTGTTGAGGTTGGTCACCTCCATTATCATCTTTATCATCACCTTTGGGTTGCTGGTCTCCCAGATCAGGTCGAGAGAGGTATTCATAGACCTCCTCAGTGGCAGCTTTGATATGTTTTTCCAGAATCCTCTTGAGTTCTGCTTCCATTTCTGGAGTGTTGACAAACTCAACATGCCTAAGGAGGGCATGTCTGAGCCTTTTGATCTTCAATGTGGAGTCCTTGAATTCAAGAGCTCCATTTATCAGGAAGTGAGGTTCCTTAGGTCTTGTTGACCTACTTACTTCCTTCTTTTGGAGTTCAACCAATTGATGAAGCTCCCCTTCTGTCATTCCATTTATGTCACCAATCCGTGTTGGTGTTGTTCTTGGCCTTTTGATAGGTAGATTGTGTTATGACACGAACTCCTGAATCAATTTGTCGCTTTGGATCTTCTTCTTCATCTTTGTTTGTGTCCTTTCTGTAAGCAGTTGAGTATCTATGACTTTCTGCTGCAGTAGACTTGCCTCGACTGCCTTGATCATCTACATTACTGATTCAATAATCTTCTCAGAAGAGGGCTTTTCTTGAGTTATGGATGTTGTTGTTGTCCATACGGCAGTTGCAGTGGTTGGTTGGTCATCTGCAATTGTTGAAGTTTCCATTCTATCGCCTAAGAATGGAACAATTGCTGTGGTTGTTGTTGGCTCTGCTGCAAGGGGTATGATTGTGAGACTTGGTACAGCAGAGGTAACTGAGGTTGGTTCCGTCTACAGAGCTGACATCTTAGCCTCGATTTCCCTTATTTCTTATTGAGTATAACCTTCTGCAGCGAGCCTTTGTCTGAACTCAACTCGAGGTCCTTCTCTAATCTCTTGAAAGCTTACTTGGGCTTCCAAGATCAGGTTCTTCAGGTCTTCATCTGCTCCTGCCTTCAGGAATTGAATTGCCATATTCGCATCATGAAGAGTGGCAACTTCAGGTACTTTTGGTGGAAGTCTTGAGGAAGAAGGCTCAGTTATTAGCCGAGTATGCACTATTGCAGACTAATCAATGATTTCCTCAGTCTGCACTATTACAGACTGTGTTTCTTCTTCGTTGATTGTGATTGGATCTGCAGGAGGCTAGTCGGATACAGTTTCCTCCTTGTAGTTCTTGGTTTCTTTAACTTCTGTTGAGCTGGCATCTTTTTGATCTGCTTTTTTGCAGACCGTGTATGTACTGCAATAGTCTACACTACCACAGTGGTCTGCTTGGCCTTCCGTTTGATCTTTACTTCCACATGCTTCTGTGGCTGGTCTGTAGACTTCTTCGTGAGTCCTGTGGGAGATTTTCCTATCGTCTTGACGTTGATTTGCTTGGATTGGTTCCATGGCCTTCCTTTTTTTTCAGTTCAATTTCTGTTTGAGAAGGATGCTGATTATCCTTCCGAATAGCGGTAGTCTAGCCTTTACCTATCTAGTAAGTTGATACATGAGTAAACTGGCCCAGTTGACTCTCGTCTTTGTAAGAATCGCACACATGATCTCCTGCTGATCAATGGTTATTTGATCCTTGCTGAATTCTCTGGAAAGAATGGCTTTCTTCACAATATCAGCAAGTAGTTTGTGCTTTTTTGATAAGAATCTCTTCATTGTTCTTATCCCCTCATTCCATTTGTCTTGGATGAGCATTGCTTGTCTTTCCAGCTTGACAACGTCTGGTGGAATGATTCTTGAATCTTCATTTAGAAGATTGAAGTATTGTGCAAGGTCGTCAGAGTTCACCTGAATAGTTGTTCCTCTTACAGTAGAGGTATAAGTGATTTGCTGCAGACTGTCTGCAACTTGCCCTTTTCGATGAAGTCCAGAACTTCATCATCAAATATGGTGCTTGTACATTCACATAGACTTGAGTCCAGCCTCTTCGATCAAGTCAGCAATGTCTCTGACCTCTTCTTGTTCGTCGCGAATTGAATTGAAATCAAACACGACTCCTATTTGAAGTTCAATTCTTTTCGTAGGATTCCTCTGAGATTCTGAGGATTTTTTGCTTTTCTTTGATGAACTTGAGGGTGTGTTGGCAATTTTCGAAGTAATTTGAAAGAACTGCGTGTTTTAGAAATCGAATATGAAGTTTCTTTCAAGGAGTTAGGGTTTCGATTTCGTGTAGTAGAGTGCTCAAGAGTTTAGAGAGAGAGAGAGAGTTTGAGCGTTTGTTAGAGAGAGAGAGAGTGATTAGAGAGAAAAGTGATTTTCTAATTGAAAATCTACAGTTTTTATACTCATTTGGAGAATATGACCGTTAGTGCTTTTTCTAGCCGTTATCAGTAATAGTCATTAATTGATCATTATGCGTTATTATTGGAAAGCAGTTATTTAGCGTTTTAAAACAGATTTAGTTTCCTAAAATAGATGCGGTAGAGCACTATTGATTCTAGTTTACACTAAACTTATTGACTAAGCAGTAGAGCAATAGAGCAATATTGCTAGTCTGTATTTTTTATGAATGATGTTAGTTTGCATTCTACGCATGTTTTAGAGCAGTAAAGCATTTTGGCTAGTTTTTTTTATTGTTTTAAATCAAGTATACCCAATTCTTCACGAAATTGAATGAAGTTGTTTTCATCAAGAGGTTTTGTAAAAATGTCTGCAACTTGTTTTTTCTATTAGAATGTATTCCAATTTAATATGACATTTCTACACATGATCCCTGATAAAATGATATCTGACATCAATGTGCTTGGTTCTTGAATGAAAAACTGGATTTTCTGAAACACTCATTGCAGACGTATTGTCACAAAATATAGAGGTTTTAGAGAATACTATACCGTAGTCTGCAAGTTGTGACCTCATCCATAGTATTTGTGCAGTACTGCTTCCAGCAGCAATGCATTCGGCTTCTGTAGTAAAGGTAGATACAGTAGTCTGTTTCTTGCTGAACCATGATATTAATCTTGCTCTAATGAACTGACATGATCCACTTGTGCTCTTTCTGTCAACTTTACATCTTGCAAAATCTGTATCTGAATAGGCCATCAGTGTAAAATCTGATTCCCTAGGATACCATACACCAAGATTTGGAGTTCCTTTGAGATATCTTAGGATTCTCTTTGCTGCAGTGTAGTGGGATTCCTTAGGATCAGATTGATATCTTTCACAAACACAAACTGCATATTGAATGTTTGGTCTGCTTGCAGTAAGGTATAATAATGATCCTATTATTTCTCTATACATTGTTTGATTTATTTTTTTTTCCAAGTTCATCTTTTTCTATCTTAATTGATGTGCTCATTGGGGTTTTCATATGACTAGCACTATCTAATCCATACTTTTTAATTGTATTCTTTAAGTACTTGGATTGATTTAAGAAAATTCCACTTTTTAGTTGTTGTACTTGCAGTCATAGGAAATATTTTAGTTCTCCCATTAAACTCATTTGAATTTTAGATTTCATTAATTCTGCAAATCTTTCACAAAGCTTATCATTTGTGCAACCAAATATAATATCATCAACATAGATTTGCACTAACAATATGTGTTCCTTATGCTTCTTTATGAACAGATTGGTATCCATCTTACCTCTTTCAAATTTATTCTTACATAGAAAAGTTGAGAGAGTTTCATACCATGCCCTAAGTACTTGTTTTAACCCATATAATGCCTTATCTAACCTATATACATGCTCTGGATATTCATTGTCCTCAAAGCCAGGAAGTTGTTCAACATAAACTTCCTCTTGCAGCTTTCCATTTAAGAATGCACTTTTTATATCCATTTGATAGACTTTAAATCCTTTGTATGCTGCATAGGCAAGGAATATTCTTATGGCTTCTAATTTTGCTACAGGTGCAAAGGTTTCATCAAAATCAATTCCTTCTTATTGTGAGTATCCCTTAGCAACTAATCTAGCCTTGTTTCTGATAATTGTTCCATTTTTATCAGATTTGTTTCTAAACACCCATTGGCATCCTACAACTGGATAGTTTTTGGGTCTTGGTGTGAGATATCATACCTCATTTCTTTCGAACTCATTTAGTTCTTCTTGCATTGCATCCACCCATTTTGGATCATTTAGAGCTTCATTTATTACCTTAGGTTCTATTTCAGATATGAAATAGGTAGACAGACATTCTGCATTTGTTGCTCTTCTAGTCTGCACAGATGCATTCTTATCTCATATTATATCATCTTGTGTATGTGCCTTAATCCATCTTCCTTTGTCTTGTTCATTTGATACTAATTGTTGTTGAGGTTGGTCTTCTGCTTCTACTGTAGTGTCATTATGTGCAGACGACTCTTCCTTGTCTCCAGTATTAATGATCTCTTCTGCAGCCTGTTCATTGCATGCACATTCCTCATCAAATACATTTGCATTTCTCAAAAATGTTTCTTTTTCATCAAACGATACATGAACTGACTCCTCAACAGTCTGTGTTCTTTTATTGTACACTCTAAAAGTTTGCTGGTTGTTGAGTATACTAAGAAGATTACCTCATCTACCTAAGGATCAAATTTCTGTAAATAATTTTTATCATTGTTATGTATATAAAAAATGCATCCAAATGCATGAAAGTGTTTAACACTTGGTGTTTTTCCTTTTCACAATTCATAGGGGGTTTTCTTATAAAATTTGTGAATTGTGCATCTATTTTGAATGTAGCAAGCTGTATTTACTGTTTCTGCCCAGAAGCTTTTAGATAGGTCTGCATCAGACAACATTGTTCTAGTTGTCTCTATAAGTGTTCTATTCTTTCTCTCAACCACACCATTTTGTTAGGGTGTTCTTGGTGATGAGAAGTTATGTTTAATTCCATGATCATTGCAGTAGATATCTATTCCTGTCTGATCAAACTCAGTACCATGATCACTTTTAATTGTGATTACTTCTATTCCTTTTTCATTTTGGATCTGTCTGAGGATCTTTGTGAGCAGACTACATGTTTCACTCTTTTTATGTAAGAACATAACCCTTTGCTTTCACTAGTCAGCAGACTTTGTTCTTCTGCAGACTAGTGATACTTTCAACTGTATCTTCACGACTTAGCTTTGTTGAGTATTCTCTGAATTGCTAGATTGCTTTGCACTCTTTGCTTTTCAATCTTCGTTCAACAATACTTCTTAATAAGCCTCATCGGTTCTATTTTAAAGGCTCAAGGAACTAACCTATGGCAGACAACGCACTATTCCTGGAACAACACTTTGCCACTAGTGTTCCTCACCATTTCGTTCCTGATGCTGGCAGCCCACTATCCCCAGAATCCGTGCCATTGGTACTTTAACTCAAATCCTCGCTTGACTGAGTTCAAACCTCTGACCCCACCCTGGAAATCAACTCTCCTACAATCTAGTCTGCTTTGACTTCTAGTCTGTACCCAGTCTCTTTTATAACCCTAGTTTGCATTCCATACTGTAACCCTAGTCTACATCAGTCTCTGTTGCAACCCTTGTCTGTACTCAGATTTGACTCAGTTCATGCCTTGCCATGTTGGTCCTCGTCTCCAAGCTCAGTCCTTCATCCTCAAGACTTCGAGTTCCTTTGTTGCTTATGAATGCACTTGTTGTTTATAAAAAGTCCTCTGTAGTAATCTACATCTGGTGACTTGTATGATCCCCATACATCTGCAACCGTCTGCTCACTGACATCTGACCTAAACTGCAACTACCTACTTGACTTCTAGCATAAACACACTAACTACATTATAACTAATACATCTAAGTTTTATTACATCAATTTCTATACAAATGAAGGGATTGCACATTCCTATCAATCTCCCCCTAAATTGATGCTAACAAAAACTCCTATGTAATACAACAAGTATACAATTTTCTTACAAACTTAGTACAATTTCTTGAAACTCAGTTCAACTTAATTACATTGTTAAAAACAATATAATAACATAAATTAAGCAATCTAAGTATTACCTTTGATGCTCTTTGCCTCTGCTACGCTTGTATCTTCTTTCTTCATCACTTTCTCTTCTGCGCTTCCGATGCCTGTCCTTTGAATCTCTTCTGAAGTATCCTCTTCATTCTTCATAAGATTTTTCCCTATGATGCTGAGACCTCTTGCGCTCCTTCCCTTGTTCAGAGGAGCTTTTCCTTTTTTCCGAAGCAGATTTCTCCCCCTGAGTCTGCTGCTCCTCGTCTGTAGATAGTTTTTCCCCCTCTTTGTTAGCATTGAGGGTGGAGGTCAGTGCTTCAAGAGCAGTTCGGACGCCCTTGAGTTCAGAGAAGATATTTTTCTGAACAACCTGCAATTTGGTTTCGAGGAGACCAAATTTGATGTCATTGATGCGTATGTGCTCATCAATCTGTTGCTTGGTAGTCTGCATTATTTCATTGAGCTTGCGTAGTGCAACAGACTGTTGTCCCTTGAATTTTCTGAAGTTGGAGGTGTAGAGTCGTTGTTGTGAAGATTCACTGATCTGTTTTGCTTCATCTGATCAATGATTCCGGCTGCTAGATTCCTCAGCGTCTCTCCAAAGTTGTCAAAGGTTGATTTTCTGAGCTCCTTTTTTGTTACAAGATCTGTTGTAATTGGCTCCAAGGTTTCTAGGAAATCATGAAAGACAGTCCTGATCCATGAGTGCATTCCATAGATCTCTTGATCAATGTGGTCCAGTCGGTACTGTGTTATGTCTTCTAAGGTTGAAGAGGGAATTCTTTCCCCTTGCTCATGTGGTTGGACAGAGAGGACTTGAACTTCATGTTCTGCAAATGTTTTCTTGAGGTATTTGATTACTGTTGGAGTCATTTTGGTAGCTAAGGTATCACTATATGTTGGCTCCAGGATTGCAGAGGGAACATGTGGTTCCATTTGAGCTAACTCAAATGTAGATGGTGGAGTAAAGACTATGTGTTCAATGTCTCTAGATGGAGTTGCTTGTTGTTCCTCTACTACAACCGAATTGAAGTCGTCTGCATCATTAGTCTCGACTGCAGGGATAATGAACTCGTCTGCAGGTGAGTCTTCTTCAATATCAGGAAATTCCTGCATGCTCATCAAGTGGCTCTTCTACTGCAAGAGCAATGATCAATGGTGTTTCTGCAACAGATTCGTCAATTGAGGACTCATCATGACCTTCTTCTTCAGTTGGGAGTGCTACTGGTTCTACTTGGGTGGCAGCTGGAGGAGCATCTCCTTTAGCAGCAGATGTCTCGTCTGCATCATCCTCATCTGCAGGTGTTTCTTCAGGTTGTTCAGCTGCAATCGACTCCTATTGAACTCTTTCAGCAGCTAATTGATCGATGATATCATCATCAACATCTTGAGGGTCTCGTTGAGGTTGGTCACCTTGATTATTATCACCATCATCACCTACTGGTTGATGTTCTCCCAGATCAGGTCAAGTGAGGTATTCATAGACCTCCTCGGTGGCAGCTTTGATGTGTTTTTCCAGAATTCTCTTGAGGTCTGCTTCCATTTCTGGAGTGTTGACAAACTCAACATGCCTAAGGAGGGCATGTCTGAGCCTCTTGGTCTTCAGTGTGGAGTCCTTGAACTCAAGAGCTCCATTGATAAGGAAATGAGGTTCCTTAGGTCTTGTTGACCTACTTACTTCCTTCTTTTGGAGTTCAACCAGTTGATGAATCTCCCCTTCCGTCATTCCAGTTATGTCACCAATCAATGTTTGTGATTGGTCTGGACTGATCTGGTATAGTGTTTTGGGTCCTTGGGGAATCAGCTTTGGTCTTGCAGACGGTGTAGTTCTCCTTGTAGCCCTTGCTGGTGCTTTTAGAATTGGTGTTGGCGACGGTGTTGTTGTTGTTCTTGGCCTCTTGATAGGTAGATTATGTTGTGACACAAACTCTTGAATCATTTTGTCGCTTTGAATCTTCTTCTTCATCTTGGCTTTTGTCCTTTCTACAAGCAGTTGGGTATCTATGACTTTCTGCTGCAGTAGGTTTGCCTCGACTGCCTTGACCGTCTGCATGACTGATTCAATGATCTTCTCAGGAGAGGGCTTTTCCTGAGTTGAGGATGTTGTTGTTGTCCATACGGCAGTTGCAGTGGTCGGTTGGTCATCCACAATTGGTGAAGTTTCCATTCTACTACCAAGAATGGAACAATTGCTGTTGTTGTTGTTGGCTCTGTTGCAAGGGGTCTGATGGTGAGAATTGGTGCATCAGAGGTAACTGAGGTTGGTTCCATCTGAAGAGCTGACATGTTGGCCTCGATTTCCTTTATTTCTTTGTTGGTATAGCCTTCTGTAGCAAGCCTTTGTCTAAACTCTGCTTGAGGTCCTTCTCTAATCTCCTGAAAGCTCACTTGGGCTTCCAGGATCAGGTTCTTCAGGTCATGAAACTGAATCTGCTCCTGACTTCAGAAATTGAATTGCCATATTTGCATCATGAACAGCGGCAACTTCAGGTACTTTGGGTGGAATTCGTGAGAAAGAGGGCTTAGTTATCACCTCAGTCTACACTATTGCAAACTGATCAATGACTTCCTCAGTCTGCGCTATTGCAGACTGCGTTTCTTCTTCATTTATTATGATTGGATCTTCAGTAGGTTTGTCAGATTCAGTTTCCTCATCGGAGGTATGTACAATGATTTTCCTCCTTGTCTTTCTTGGTTTCTTTAACTTTTGTTGAGCTGGCTTCTTCTTGGTCTGCTTCTTTGCAGACCGAGTCTGTATTGCAGTAGTCTGCACTACCATAGTGGTCTGCTTGGCCTTCCGTCTGGTCTGCACTTTCTCAGGTTTTTTGTGGCTGGTCTGCAGGCTTCTTTGTGAGTCCTGAGGGCGCTTTTCCTATCTTTTTGACATTGATTTGCTTGGATTTGTTCCATGGCCTTTCTTCTTTATCGAAGAGCTTCAACTTCTGTTTGAGAAGGATGCTAATTATACTTCAGAATAGTGGTAGTCTGGCCTTCACCGATTTAGCAAGTTGATACATGAGTAAACTAGCCTAGTTTACTCTTGTTTTTGTAAGGATTACACACATAATTTCCTGTTGATTGGAGGTTATTTGATCCTTGCTGAACTCTAGAGATAATGGCTTTCTTCACGACATCAGCACGTAATTTATGCTCTTTGGATAAGAATTTCTTTGTTGTTCTTATCCCCTCATTCCATCTGTCTTGGCTGAGCATTGCTTGCCTTCCCAGCTTGACAACTTCTGGTGGAATGATTCTTGAATCTTCATTTGGAAGATTGAAGTATTATGCAAGATCGTCAGAGTTCACCTGGATGGTTATTCCTCTTGTAGTAGAGGTGTAAGTAATTTGCTGTAGACTGTCTGCAACTTGTCCGTTCTTGATGAAGTCTAGAACTTCATCATCATATATTGTGCTTGTACATTCACACAGAGACTTGAGTCTTGCTTCTTCGATCAAGTCAGCTATTTCTCTGACTTCTTCTTGCTCGTCCCGAATTGATATGAAGTCAAACACGACGCCAGTTTGAAGTCCAATTCTTTTTGAAGGACTCCTTTGAGATTTAGAGGATTTCTGGCTTTTCTTTGATGAACTGGATGGTGTGTTGCCCATTTTTAAAGCAATTTGAAAGAATTGTGGTGTTTTGGAAATCGAATTGAAATATTTTTCAAGAACGTAGGGTTTCGATTTCGTGCAGTAGAGCGCTCAAGAGTTTAGAGAGAGAGAGAGAGTTTGAGCGTTTCTTAGAGAGAGAGAGAGAGTGATTAGAGAGTAAAGTGATTTTCTAATTGAAAATCTATAGTTTTTATACTCTTTTGGGAAATATGACAGTTGTCAGTGCTTTTTCTAGCCATTATGCAGTAGCAGTCATCAATTGACCGTTATGCGTTATTTTAGGAAAGTAATTATTTAACATTTTAAAACTGATTTTTTTTCCTAAAATAGATACAGTAGAGCACTATTGATTGTAGTTTGCACTCAGCTTATTGACTAAATAGTAGTGCAGTAGAGCTAGCCTGTATTTTTCATGAATGATGCTAGTGTGCATTCTATAAGTGCAGTAGAGCAGTAAAGAATTTTTGGCCAGTTTTACTGTTTTAAATCAAGTATACACAATTCTTCTCGAAATTGAATGAACTTGTTTTCATCAAGAGGTTTTGTAAAAAATTTCTCCAACTTGCTTTTCTGTTGGAATGTATTCCAATTTAATATGATCTTTCTGCACATGATCCCTGATAAAATGATATCTGACATCAATGTGCTTTCTTGAATGAAAAACTAGATTTTCTGAAATAGCCATTGTAGATGTATTGTCACAAAATATAGAGGCTTTAGAGAATGTTATACCATAGTCTACAAGTTGTGATCTCATCCATAATATTTGTGTAGTACAGCTTCCAGCAGCAATATATTCGGCTTTTGCAGTAGAGGTAAATACGATATTCTGCTTCTTGCTGAACCATGATATTAACCTTGCTTCAATGCATTGACATGATCCACTTTTGCTATTCCTGTCAACAGTACATCCTGCAAAATCTACATCTGAATAGCCTATTAGTGTAAAATCTGATTCCCTAGGATATCATACACCTAGATTTGGAGTTCCTTTGAAATATCTTAGGATTCTCTTTACTGTAGTGAGATTCCTTGGGATCAGATTGATATCTTGCACAAACACAGACTACATATTGAATGTCTGGTCTGGTTTTAGTAAGGTATAATAATGACTCTATTATTCCTCTATACATTGTTTGATTTATTTTCTTTCCAAGTTCATCTTTTTCTATCTTAATTGATGTGCTCATTGGAGTTTTCATATGACTAGCATTATCCTATCCATATTTCTAGCCATTATGGCTTCTAATCTTGCTACAGGTGCAAAGGTTTCATCAAAATCAATTCCTTCTTCTTGTGAGTATCCCTTAGCAACTAATCTAGCCTTTTTTTTTATGACTGTGCCATTTTCATCAAATTTGTTTCTAAACACCCATTTGTATCCTACAACTGGATAGTTTTTGGGTCTTGATGTGAGATACCATACCTCTTTTTATGTAGGAACATTACCCAAGTATATCTGGAGTAATAATCTACTATAACTAGAGTATATCTTTTTCTGCTTAACCTTTCCATCCCAACTGTACCATAGAGATCCATATGCAGTAGTTCAAGAATCCTAGTTGATTCTGAAGAGTTTAAAGGTTTAAAGCTTGTCCTAGTTTTCTTTCCTTCCTGACATGGTCTACATAACTTATCCTTTTTGAATTTTATTTGTGGGAGTCCTCTTACTAGGTTTTCTGAGGATAATCTTGCTATGGTTTTGAAGTTAAGATGAGCTAATCTTTTGTGCCATAACCAATTTGTATCTTCAGCTTCTTTAGTGTAAAAACAAGTAATTTGTTCTGATTGTGATGAATCAAAGTCTATTGCATATATACTTCCTTTTCTAATTCCTAGTAATTTGACTTCTTGTGTGATCTTATCTATTACTTGGCATGTATCATGTGTAAATGACACATCATAGTTCTTATCACACAATTGACTAATTGATAGCAGGTTATGTTCTAAGCCCTTGACATAAGAAACATCTCTAAAGATTAAAGAACCTGTAGCAAGGGTTCCATAACCTTTAGTTGTACCTGCCTTTCATCCTCCAAATATGACAAGAGGTCCTTGTTCTTTTCTGAAATCTTCAAGGTTGGATTTGTCTCCTGTCATGTGTCCTGAGCATCCCCTGTCCAAGTACCATATCCTCTTTTGCTTTTCCTGTAATGAAAACATGAAGAGCTTGTACATGGTACCCACTCATTTGGGTCCTTATTGGTTAGCTTTTGGAATCCACACTTAAATTATCTTCTTGTGTGAGTTCCAGCATTCAAATGATTTGTGGCCAAGTTTGCCACAGATAAAGCAGTAAACCTTTGGTCTTATGCTTCTCAGTGGTTTGCTCCACTTGATCTACTGCTCTTGACATGAGCATGTGTGTCTCGAATATGGTTTTCTCCAAGTTTATTTCGAGGAGTTATTCCATACTGTGTAGTTAGGTGTATGTTGAGCTTAAGAGGGCCTTTCTCTAAATTCCCTCTTAGAGTTTCTTGCTCTCTTTTTCTCATTATATTTTTCGTACGCATATATAGGTAGTCTGCTCCAATTCCTTTGAGGCTGAGCAGTAGAGATCTTACTCTGCAGTACCGATCTCTTGAGAATATTATTCTTTCTCAGTGCTATTGGTGCAGCTGAGCTATTGCTACTCTGCACGGTTTGTGCAGTAGAGCATTGGCTCTTATGCACATATCCTGCAGTATAGGCTTTCTTCGTCTGCACCCCTACTGCAGTGGTCTACTCATCTTTCTTGGTAATGACCTTTTTATCTTTATTGTTGTTCAACCAATCATTGTATCCTAACCTAGTTTTATCATGGGAAGATTGACCTGTGTTGATCTCTTTTTGCAGATCTAAGGTCTTGCCATGCCAGGCATCTACCTGCTTTTGAAGCTCAGTGTTTCTCATAGTAAGTGTTTCCACTACTGCATTGAGAAGCTTCACTTTTTCATTTGCTTCCTTCAAATTATCTTGAGCATTGATTAGACTATTATTAGTCTCTTCACTTAAATTGCATTTTTCTTTGAGAGTTGCAATTTGCTTAAGATTTTCTTTATTTTCTTTTAAAATAGAAATAAAGCTTTCAGAGGTTTCTTGAAGTGCTTCCTTCAATTCCTCTGCAGTGGCTTCTGAGTCAAAGAGATTAAATACCTGCTTTTGTTCTTCTTCTTTTTCCATGAGATATAGCTGAGCATTTGACATGATATCTTCATTATCAGAGTCTGTGTCGCTCCATGTCTTTGCTGAATATGCCTTGCCTCTTTCCTTCTTCCCAGGGGTGACTTTGTTGTGGTCTTTCTTGAATTTTGGTGCAGATGAGTCTTGGATTGGTCGTCTGCATTAAGCTGCAAAGTGTCCTCCTTTGCCATGGTTATAGCAGACTTCCTTGTCTACATCTTTGTTTTTTGAGAAAAAGTTCTTTTTAAAGGTTCTCTTTTTGAATAGCCTCTTGAACTTCTTCCCCATCAGTGCCAGTTCTTCTGATAGATCTTTTTCACTTGCAAACGAGGTGTCACTGTTCTTCTCTTATGCCATGGATTTCAAAACTATCTCTTGAGCATTGAAAGTGAATGTTTTCTGTCTTGCATTATCAATCTGCTTCTTCTGCTCAACTTCAAGATTGTAAGTATGCAGAACACCATACAGAGTAACCAGGGACATCTTTGTTAGATCTCTGGATTCTGTTATAGCAGTTGTCTTTGTGTTCCAGATTTCACCAAGAGATCTCATAAACTTTAGGTTTACGTGCTTATTTTTGAAAGTCTTGCCTAAGGTTTTGAGATTGTTGATTAGAATATTGAATCTTTCAAAGAAGGTGGTCAGATCTTCATCAGACCTCATTGACACTAGTTCGTATTGTTGTATTAATACATCCTTCTTGTTCTCCCTGATCTCATTAGTTCCTTCGTTTCTTAGCATTAGAGCCTTCCATGCTTCATTTGCTGTCGTGGTATGAACCATAATTTTGAACATGTTGTCGTCTAGGGATTTGAATATTTGATTTAGAGCTTTTCTCCCAACCATCTCCAGATCCTAGTCTTCTCTGGACCAGAGGGATTTTGGTCGTTTTACTTCTCTTGATGAGTCCTTTGGATCTGGCATCATTGGTACATTTGGTCCATCCAGGACAATGTCTTGCATCCTCTCCTCAATTGAGTTGAGATGTGCAAGCATTCTCAACTTCCAGTGGTTGAACTTGTCAAAAGAGCAAGTTAGAGGTTCTTCACTGCTAGGACATTTGGGAAACTTTGGTGGAGCCATTGTTGATGGTAATCTTCACACAAACAAACTGTTAGTAACTTCTTTTCAAATATAATATGTGACATTTTCTTTCCAATTTCCGTTAAGTTTGTAAAGTTAGGCTCTGATACCAATTGTAAGGTTCGAGTTTCAACCTACAAGGCTAGTTTGCTTCTGGCTTCTCTAGTCTGCTTCCTATTTGCTAGCTGTGGTTTGCTGACAAGTGTCTTCTTGACTTTCTTTGTCTGCACAGTTTAAGTGGTCTACACAGTTACAGTTGTCTGCACTTGTGCAATAGTCTGTACTGTTGTTGCCTTGCTAGTCTACAGAAGTACAGTCTTCTTCGTAAAGCCAATAGGCTTTTTGCCTATCTTGCTGACATCGATCTGCTTAGCCATCGTCCATGGCCTTCCTTCCTTGTCGGATAGTTTCAGCTTTCCTTTGAGAAGAATGATGATTACTCTTCCGAATAAAGGCTGTTTTGCTGCAACGCCAAAATTACTTAAGTTGGTACATAAGTAATTTTGACCAATTAACTTTGTACCCTGTGAGAGTTACGCACATGATTTCCTATTGATTAGATGTAATCTATTCCTTTGAGAATTCTCTGGAAAGTATGACTTTCTTCACAATATCCGCGAGCATCTTGTGCTCCTTGGATAATAACTTCTTCATTGTTCTGATCCCTTCATTCCATTTATCTTCATTCAATATCGGACGCCTGCCCTCTCTCACTATGACGGGTGGAATGATCCTTGATCCTTCATTGGGAAGATTGAAGTATCGTTCCAAATCCTCAGCACCTATAAAGATCCCAAGCTTCTTTGTTGTGGAGAGATAGGTGATCTGCCGAAGGTTTTCTGTAACCCTTGCCTTCATGATGAAGTTCAGAACATCCTTATCATAGATTTTGCTAGTTCTTTCACAGAAGTTTATGAGTCGAGTTTCTTAAATCATATCAGCCATCTCCTTGACTTCATTGGATTCATTTCTGATGGTACTGAAATCGAACACGACGCCAGTCTCCACTTCTATTTTCTTTTATGGGCTTGATTGCTCATCTTATGTGATACTCTTCTTGGATGTGTTTGATGGAGTGTTGGCCATTTTTCAAAGAGATTTGAAGAATTTCTTGAGTTTAGAGTGCGAATTTGAGAGAATTTTGAGAATTAGGGTTTCGTTGTTTTTCGCGCAGTAGAGGGCGAGAATGAGAGAGAGAGTTAAAGAGAGTAAAGTAATTTTTAATTGAAAAACTTTTAGTTTTTATACCCATTGAAAAATATTACCATTGCTAGAAGTTTCTAGCCGTTACGCAGTGTCAGCCATGATTTGACCGTTGCGTTATTTTAGGAAAACAGTTTTGTAACGTTTATTATTCTATCCAAAAATAGATACAGGACAGCAATATTCTCTCTAGTTTGCATGAAATAAGTAGTAGAGTGAATCATGCTAGTCTGTATATCATAAGAAATAATGCTAGTCTGCATTCTACATGTGTAGTAGAGCAGTAGAGTATTTTGGCCAATTTTATTATTTTAAATCAACTATACCCAACTCTCCACCAAATTGAATAAACTTGCTCTCATCGAGAGGTTTTGTAAAAATGTCTGTAATTTATTTTTTGTTGGAATATATACAAATTTAATGTGACCTTTTTGCACATGATCTCTGATAAAATGATATCTGACATGTTGGAATATTCTTGGTTCCTGAATGAAGAACTGGATTTTCTGAAGTAGCCATTGTAGACATGTTGTCGCAAAATATTAAGATTTCGGAAAATATCATATCGTAGTCTGCAAGGTGTGACCTCATCCATAGAATTTGTGTAGCATGGTTTCCTGCAGCAATGTATTCAACTTCTACAGTAGAGATTGACACTCTAGTCTGCTTTTTACTTAACCAAGAGATCAGTCTTGTACCAATGAATTAACATGATCCATTTGTGTTTTTTCTGTCAACTCTACAACCTGTAAAATGTGCATCTGAAAAACCTATCAGTGCAAAATCTACTTCATTAGGATACCATACACCAAGGTTTGGAGTTCCTTCGAGATATCTCAGGATTCTCTTTACCGCAGTGTAGTGGGATTCCTTGAGATCAGATTGATACCTTACACAGACACACAGACTGAATATTGAATATTTGGTCTTCTTGCTGTAAGGTATAACAATGACCCTATTACTCCTCTCTATATGGTTTGATTTATCTTTTCCATGTTCATCTTTATCTATTTTAATTGATGTACTCTTTGGGGTTTTCATATGGGTAGCATTTTCTAAGCCATACTTTTTAATTGTGTTATTTAGGTACTTAGATTGGTTTAGAAAGATTTAACTTTCTAGCTGTTGTACGTGAAGTCCTAGGAAGTATATTAATTCCCCCATTAAGCTCATTTGAAATTTAGATTTCGTTAATTCTATAAAACGTTCACAAAGTTTATTATTAGTGCAACCAAATATAATGTCATCAACATAGATTTGTACTAACAATATGTGTTCCTTATGCTTTTTAAGAAACAAGGTGATATCTACTTTACCTTTCTCAAATTTATTTTCACATAGAAAAGTTGAGAGGGTTTCATACCATGCCTAGGTGCTTGTTTTAATCCATATAATGCCTTATCTAATCTGTATAAATATTCTAGATGTTCAGAGTCTTCAAAGTCAGGAGGTTGGTCAACATAAACTTCCTCTTGCAGCTTTTCATTTAGAAAAGCACTCTTTATATCCATTTGATAGCCTTTAAATCCTTGATATGCGGCATAGGCAAGGAACATGCTTATGGCTTCTAGTCTTGCTACAGGGGCAAAGGTCTCATCAAAGTTGATGCCTTCTTCTTGTGAGTATCCCTTTGCAACTAGCCTAGCTTTGTTTATGATGATTATTCCATTTTCATCAGATTTATTTCTAAATACCCATTTGGAGCCAACAACTCGATAATTCCTTGGTCATGATGTTAGATACCATACTTCATTTCTTCTTGCATGGCATCTACTCAATTTGGATCATTTAAGGCTTCACTTATTGTCTTAGGGTTTATTTCTGATATAAAACAGGCAGACAAACATTCTTCAACTATTGCCCTTCTAGTCTGCACAGGTGCATCTTTATCTCCAATGATGCCATCCTGTGTGTGTGCCTTGATCCATCTTCTTTTATCTTGTTCATTTGTTGTTTGTTCTAGTTGTGATTGAGAGGTTGATTCTTTTGGCTCTTTTTCATTATGATTATCTTTTCTGGCAGTTTCAACACTCTCATTTGCATCTTGTTCATTATCTATACATGCACATTCCTCATAAAAAAACATTTGCATCATGCGTGGATATTTCAAATTCATCAAAGAATACATGAACTGATTCCTCAACCGTTTGTGTCCTTGTATTGTACACTCTAAAGGCTTTGTTGGTTGTGAAGTATACTAAGAAGGTTCCCTCATTAGTCTTAGGGTAAAATTTCCCTAGTTGATTTTTGTCATTTTTGTGTATATAGCATTTACATCCAAGGATATGAAAGCATTTGATAGTTGGTGTCTTTCCTTTCCATAATTCATTGGGAGTGTTCTTATATAGTTTGTGTATGATATATCTGTTTTGTATATAGCATGCAGTATTTATTGCTTCTGCCTAGAAGCTTTAAGGCAAGTTTGCTTCAACAAGCATTGTCCTAGTTACTTCTATAAGCGTTCTATTTATTCTTTCAGCTACACCATTTTGTTGAGGTGTTCTAGGTGCTAAGTTGTGTTTGATTCCGTGATCATTGCAGTAGGTATCTACTTTTGCGTGATCAAATTCAGTACCATGATCACTTTTTATTGTGATTACGTCTAAGCCTTTCTCATTCTGAATTTGTCTTAGGAATCTAATTAGCATACTGCAAGTTTCACTCCTTTTATGTATTGATAATACTGCAAATTGATGTAACAAAACTGAGATGTATTAATCATAATGTAGTTAGGTTGTTTAGGCTAGAAGTCAAGTAGGTAGTTGCAGTCTAGGTTGGATGCTGGAGAGCAAACAACTGCAGATGATGAAGATCAGATGAGCCACCAGATCCAGACTACTATAGAGGGCTTTTGATAAACAACTAAGGCATTCATGAACAACAAAAGTTACTCAAAGTCTTCAGGATCTAGGAACTGAGCTTGGAGACGAGGACCAACATAGAATGCATCAATGTGCAACGGATCTATTTGTAGACGAGGTTACAGCAGGGGCTGGTGCAAACAAGGTCTCACAGTACAGCATGCAAACTAAGGTGCAGCAGACTGGGTGCAGGAGAGTTGGTTGCTGATGGTGGGGTCAAAGGTCTGGAGTCAGTCAAGAAAACATTTGAGTTAAAGAAACAACAGGACTAATTCTGAAGATAGTGGACTGCCAGCATCAGAAACAAGATGGTGGGGGAAACGAGTGGCAAGGTGTCAGCATTAGAAACAGTGTCATACTGTAGTAGGTTCTTTTCCTCAGCCCATAAAAAGAGACCGACAAAGCTCTTTGATTAAGGTTGTTGAATAAGGATTAAAAGGCAAGTGTGCAAAGTAATCAGCGTTCAAAGATTACTCAAGAGAGTTGAATCATGAAATACAGTAAAGAAGAGTTCACTAGTCTACAAGAAGAACATTCTCTGCAGCAAAGTTCAGATTGCTGAATCTGTGTGAAGATCTTGGGTCTTTATCTTTTCTGCAAGTTGTTTAGAATGTAAAAATAAGTTGTCTTGTAACCTACAAACAAGAAGATAGTGATTCTCACCTCTTGGCTTGACTACACTAGTCACCAAGGGAAGACTGGACTAAGCACTTGTTCATCAATTGATAACAAGTGTCTGAACCAGTAGAAATACTGTGTCTTGTTACTTGCTTCCATTGTTTGATACTTAGAACTGTTAGAAATAAACTTCACAGCCAAACAGAGACAAATTCCAAAAATTGGATCTCTACTGTATACCTTGAAATGTTTGCTGCAGACTACCCAAGTAGTCAGCAAAACTCATAATCCGCTGCATAAAATTTCTTAAAATTCGAATTAACCTATTCACCCCCCTATAGGTTATATATTGAACCTTACAATGTAGAAACATTACCCATGTGTATTTTGAGTAATCATCTAGTATAATTATAGTGTACTTCTTTTTGTTTAAACCTCAACTGGACCAAAAAGATCCATAGGTAATAATTCTTGAATTCTAGTTGATTCTAATGAATTTAATGGTTTAAATCTTGCTTTAGTCTGCTTTCCTTCTTGACATGATTTGCAAAGTTTATCCTTTTTAAAACTTGTGGAAGACCTCTGACTAGGTTTTCTAATGACAGTCTGGCTATAGTTTTGAAATTAAGATGAGCTAATCTTTTGTACCATAGCCAGTTTGTGTCTTCAGCTTCTTTAGTATAGAAACATGTTGTTTGTTTTGATTGTGATGAGTCAAAATCTACTACATAGGTGTTTCCTCTTCTAATTCCTAGTAATTTGACTTCTTGTGTGATTTTGTTTTTTACTTGACATGAATCATGAGTAAATGATACATCATCATTTTTATCACAAAATTGGCTGATGGATAGCAGGTTATGTTCTAAGTCATTAACATAACTGCGTCTTTGAAGATTAACGAACATGTACCAAGGGTTCCATAGCCTTTAGTTGTACCTGCTTTTCCTCCTCCAAAAATGACGAGAGGTCCTTGTTCCTTTCTGTAATCTTTAAGGATGGATTTGTTTCCCGTCATGTGTCCTGAGCATCCACTATCAAGATATCATATTCCTCTTTGTCTTTTCTACATTAAAACATAGAGAGCTCGTACATGGTACCCACTCATATGGGTCCTCATTTGTTAGTATTTGGAATCAACACTTGAATTATTTTCTTGTGGGAGTTCCAACATTCAAAGGACTTGTGGACGAGCTTGCCACATGTATAGCAGTAGACCTTTGGTCTTATGGTTCTTAATGGTCTGCTCCATTTCGTCTACTGTACTTGATATAAGCAGATGTGCCTAACGTGTGGGCTTCTCCATGTTGTTAAGGAGAATTTGTTCCACTCTAAGTAGTTAGGTGCATACTGAGCTTCATAAGGCCTTTCATTGAATCTTTTCTTAGTATTCTTCACTTTGTGTACCTTATGATATTCTATATCAGCTCGTACTGATGGTCTGCTCCAACCGTTCTGGGTTTGAGTAGTAGAGATCTTACTTTGCAGTAAAGATCGCTGTTGCAGACTACTCTTGCTTTTTTGAACTGTCTGTGCAGTGGAGCTTCTGCTCTTCTGCACACCTGCTGTAGTATAGGTATTCCTTTTCTGCAAGGTTCTTGCAGTAGTCTACTTCGCTTTCTTGATAATGACTTTTTCATTTGATTTATTATTTAACGAGTCATTTTATCCTAACCCTGTTTTATCATGGGAAGATTGACCTGTGTTGAGCAATTTTTGCAAACATAAAGTCTTTCCATCCCAAGCATCTACTTGTTTCTGAAGCTCAATATTTTTCAATATTAGTGTTTCCACTACTGCATTGAAAAGTTTCACCTTTTTATTTGCTTCTTTAAATTCAGCTTGAGCATTAAGTAGACTCCTATTTGTCTCCTCATATGTTAGATTGCATTTGTCTTTGAGACTTGCAATCACCTCAAGATTTTTCTTTATTTTCCTTTAAAGGGAAATAATGTTCAAAAAGGTTTCTTGAAGTGATTGCTTCAATTCCTCTATGGTAGCATCAGAATCAAAAAAATCAAATGCATGTTGCTTTTCGTCATTCTTAGCCATGAGATAGAGTTGAGTATTTGAGATTGTGTCATCATCATCAGAGTTTATTTCACTCCATGTCTTCGCAGCATAGGCTTTGCCTCTTTCTTTTCTTCAAGAATTGCCTTTGTTGTAGTCCTTCTTGAATTTTTGTGTAGATGAGTCTTGTATAGGTCGTCTGCATTGTGTAGCAAAGTGCCCTAGTTTGCCACACTTGTAGAAAACTTCCTTCTCTGCTTCCTTTGTCTTCATGGGAAAGTTCTTCTTGAGATTCCTCTTCTTGAATAGCTTCTTGAACTTGTTTCCCATCAAGGCCAGTTCTTCAGACAGTCCTTGTTCACTTACAGATGAGGTATTAGTGGTCTCCTCTTCTGCCATAGATTTCAGAATTTTCTCTTGAGCTTTGAAAGCTAGAGACTTTCTTCCTGGCATCGTCTATTTGTTTTTCTGCTCAACTTCTAAATTATACATGTGCAATACACCATATAGTTGAGCCAAGGACTTCTTTGCTAGGTCTCTGGATTCCCTTATAGCTGTGGTCTTTGTACACAATATAATTGCCTTTGTTGTAGTCCTTCTTTAATTTTTGTGTAGACGAGTCTTGTATAGGTCGTCTGCATTATGCAGCAAAGTGCCCTGGTTTGCCATAGTTGTAGCAGACTTCCGTCTCTGCTTTCTTTGTCTTTGTGGAAAAGTTCTTCTTGAGATTCCTCTTCTTGAACAGCTTCTTGAACTTCTTTCCTATCAATGCCAGTTCTTCGGACAGTCCTTGTATACTTATAGACGAGGTATCAGTGGTCTCCTCTTCTGCCATAGACTTCATAATTTTCTTTTGAGCTTTGAAAGCTAGAGACTTTCTTCCTAGCATCGTCTATTTAGTTTTTCTGCTCAACTTCTAAATTATACATGTGCAATACACCATATAGTTGAGCCAAAGACTTCTTTGCTAGGTCTCTGGATTCCCTTATAGTTGTGGTCTGTGTACACCATATAATTGCCTGTGTTGTAGTCCTTCTTTAATTTTTGTGTAGACGAGTCTTGTATAGGTTGTCTGCATTATGCAGCAAAGTGCCCTGGTTTACCGTAGTTGTAGGAGACTTCCTTCTCTGCTTCCTTTAACTTCGTGGGAAAGTTCTTCTTGAGATTCCTCTTCTTTAACAGCTTCTTGAACTTCTTTCCCATCAATGCCAGTTCTTCAGACAATCCTTGTACACTTACAGATGAGCTATCAGTAGTCTCCTCTTCTGCCATAGACTTCAGAATTTTCTCTTGAGCTTTGAAAGGTAGAGACCTCTTCATGGCATCGTCTATTTGTTTCTTCTGTTCAACTTCTAAATTATACATGTGCAATACATCATATAGTTGAGCCAATACTTTGCTAGGTACTCCAGACCTCACCAAGGGATCTCATAAACTTTAGGTTGACTTCCTTATTTTCGAAAGTGTTTCCTAAGGTTTTGAGATTGTTGATGAGAATATTGAACCTTTCATAAAAGGTAGTCAAGTTCTTATCAGATCTCATTGAGACCCAATCATATTGTTGCATCAAGACATCCTTCTTGTTCTCCCATATTTTTGTTGGTTTCTTCATTTCTTAGCGGTAGAGCTTCGCATGCTTCCTTTGCAGTGATTGTATAAACCATTGTTTCGAACATGTTGTCATCAAGGGCTTTGAATATCTGGTTCCTTGCTCTTCTATTAACTAGCACCAGATCCCAGTCTTTTCTTGTCGAGAGAGATTTCGGTTTGTATACTTCATTTGTTGCATCCACTGGATCTGGCATCATTGGAATGTGAGGTCCATTAGTGATGGTATCTTGCATCCTTTCATGTATTGAGTCATGATGTGCAACCATCCTCAGCTTCCAATGGTTAAACTTGTCAAAAGAACACGTCGGAGGCTCTCCACTATTAGGACATTTAGGAAGTTTTGGTTGAGCTATTTTTATTTACAGAAACAAACTGTTAGTAACTTCTTTGCAGATAAAAGAATGATCTTTTCTTTGCAAAATCTGTTAAGTCTGGAAAGTCATGCTCTAATACCTAGAGGGGGTGAATAGATTGATTAAAAAATATTTGGATTTATGCAGCGGATTTTAAGTTCTTTGCAGACCACTGTTCTGTGCAGATCACTGTTCTGTGCAGAGCACTCTGGTAGTCTACAGATGACACTCGATGGTCTACAGTAGAGACTTCAAACTCTTTGAGTTTGTCTCTGTTTGACTGCGATGATTAGTTTCTAACATTTCTAAATATTAAGCAATAAAAGCAAGTAAAGGACACAATATTTATACTGGTTCAGACACTCGTTATCAATTGATAAACGAGAGCTTAGTCCAGTCTTCCCTTGGTGACCAGTATAGTCAAACCAAGAGGTGAGTTCACTATCTTCTTATTTGTACCTTACAAGAAAATTTCTTTTTACAAGCTATCTAACTTGTACAAAAGATGAAGAACCCTGATCTTTGCACAGATCCAATCTGCTGGACTCTGCTGCAGGTTTTGTTCTTCTTCTGCAGACTAAGAAACTCTTCTCAGTGATCATGATTTGGCTCACTTGAATCTGCTGCAGACTAGGGAACACCATCTGCTGCATTCCAGTCTACGACAACCCAGTCTGCATCCAGTATTGTAAAACCTAGTATGCACTCTGTAACCCTAGTCTTCACCTAGTCCCTGTTGCAACCTTAGCCTACACCCAAATCTAATACACTTCTTGCTTTGCTTTGTTAGTCCTCGTCTACAAGCTTAATCCCAAATCCTGAAGCATTTACACATCTTTTGATGTCCATGCATGCCTTAGCTGCTTAGCCAAAATCCTCTGTAGTAGTCTGCGTCTGGTGGCTCACACGATGCTCATCATCTACAGTTGTTTGCTCTCCAACATCCGACCTAGACCTTGATTTCTAGCCTAAGTAAGCTAACAACATCATGGAAAATGCTTCTGAGTTTTATTCCATCAATTTCTATACAATTGGAGGTATTGCACATTACTATCAGAGCATTTTTTTGCAAACACAAAGTCTTCCCATTCCTATAATCTACCTACTTCTGAAGCTTGGTATTTCTGAATGTAAGTGTTTCCACTACTTCATTGAGAAGTTTCACCTTTTCATGCGCTTCTTTTAATTCATCTTGAGCTTTGATTAGACTGCTATTAGTCTCTTCATATGTTAGATTGCATTTCTCTTTGAGACTTACAATTAGCTCAAGATTTTTTTTAATTTTCTTTAAAAGAGAAATAAAGTTCTCAGAAGTTTCTTGAAGTGCTTCCTTCGATTCCTCTATGGTGGCATCTGAATCAGAAAATTCAAATACTTTTGCCTTAGCCATGTGACAGAGTTCGGCGTTTGAAATTATCTCTTCATCATCAGAGTCTATATCGCTCCATGTCTTTGTAGCATAGGCCTTGCCTCTTTCCTTTCTTCCAGAAATGTCTTTGTTGTACTCCTTCTTGTATTTTTGTGAAGATGAGTCTTGCGTAGGTCGTCTGCATTGTGCAGCAAAATGTCCTGGTTTGCCACAGTTGTAGCAGACTTCCTTCTCCGCTTCTTTTGTCTTGGTGGGGAAGTTCTTCTTGAGATTTCTCTTTTTGAACAGCTTCTTGAACTTCTTTCCCATTAATGCAAGTTCTTCAGATAGTTCTTGTTCACTTGTAGATGAGGTTTCACTGGTCTCCTCCTCTGCCATTGACTTCAGAATTTTGTCTTGAGCTTTAAAACATAGAGTTTTCTTTCTGGCATCGCCTATTTGTTTTCTCTGCTCAAATTCTAGATTATATGTGTGCAATACACCATATAGTTGAGCCAAGGACATCTTTGCTAGGTCTCTTGATTCTCTTATTACTGTAGTCTTTGTACTTCAGACTTCACCAAGAGATCTCATAAACTTTAGGTTGACTTTCTTGTTGTCGAAAGTCTTTCCTAAGGTTTTGAGATTATTGATTAGAATATTAAACCTTGTATAGAACCTGGTTAGGTTTTCATCAGATCTCATTGAGATCGAGTTGTACTGCTGCATCAAGACGTCTTTCTTGTTCTCTATTATTCCTGAGTAACAGAGCCTCCCAAGCCTCCTTTTTTGTGGTTGTATGAACCACTATTTCAAACATGTTGTCATAAAGAGCTTTGCATATCTGGTTCCTTGTTCTTCTAAGAACTAGCACCAGATCCCAGTATTCTCTTGACGAAAGAGACTTTGGTTTGTTGACTTCATTGGTTGCATCCATTGGATCTGGCATCGTTGGAATATGATGTTTATCAGTGATGATATCTTGCATTATCTCGTCTATTGAGTCAAGATGTGCAAGCATCTTCAGCTTCCAATGGTTGAACTTGTCAAACGAGCACGTCGGAGGCTCTCCACTGTTGGGACATTTAGGAAACTTTGGTAGAGCCATTTTCTTTACAAAAAGGAAACTGTTAGTAAACTTCTTTGCAGATAAAAGAATGATTTTTTCTTTCCAAAAAATTTTAAGTCTTGAAAGTCAGGCTCTGATACCAATTATAAGGTCCAAGATTCAACCTGGGGGGTGAATAGGTTGATGTAATTAATTTTTTCAATATATGCAGAGATTTAAGTTCTTTGCAGACTGTTGTTCTATGGAGACTACTTGGGTAGTCTGTAGTAGATGTTTAATGGTCTGCTACAGAGGTTTCAAACTTTTTCAGTTTGTCTGTTAGGTTGTGATGACTAGCTTCTAATAGTCCTAACAGTTTGTCTCAAGGTCTACAGCCTTACTCTCTGAGCTTTAACGAACCTCTTTTATAAGCTCAGGGAATGAACCCGTGACATTGCACTGTATCTGAGTGATATCTTGTCACGTGTGTCCCCAACTAATGTTGATGGCTCACCAACCTCAGATTCTCTGTAGAGTCACCAGTGTACCCCAAATCTTTACTTGACCAGACTTTTGACCCAACCAACAGCAACCATCTCTGCTGCACTCCAGTTTGATGTAACCTTAGTCTACACCCATTATTATGAGACCGAGTCTGCAACCCTAGTCTGCACCCAGTCCTTGCTATAACTCTTAGTCTGTACCCAGATCTGATGCACTTCATGACTTGCTGTGTTGGTCCTCGTCTACAAGCCCAGTCCTAGATCCTGAAGTATTTGTGGGTCTTTTGTTGCCCATGTATGCCTTAGTTGTTTAGCCAAAATCTTATGTAGTAGTTTGTATCTGGTGGCTCACACGATGCTCATCATCTGCAGCCGTCTGCTCTCTAGCATCGTACTTGATTTCTACCCTAAACACACTAACAACATCATAGCTAATACTTCTAAGTTTTGTTCATCAATTTCTATACAATTGGATGGATTAGACATTCCTATCAGCATACAAGAGGGAACCTTATCATGGCATTTAATGACTTTGAAGACATCAAAAGTAACCTTCACATCTTGGATGCTAAGAGAGACTTTTCCATTGCGCACATCGATAATAGTGCTCCCCATAGCTAAGAATGGACGTCTAAGAATGATTGAAACCTAGTCATCTTCCTCCATGTCAAGAATAATGAAGTCGGTTAGAAATATGAGAGATTCCACTTTGACAAGAACATCCTTAATAATATCCCGAGGATAAGTGATGGAGCGATCCGTGAGTTGTAGAGATATAGTGGTAGAGCGCGCCTCTCCAAGCTCTAATTACCTAAACATAGACAAAGGCATCAAATTTATTGAAGCACCTAGATCACATAGAACTTTAGAAAAAACACAATTTCTAATAGAATAAGGAATAGTAAAAGTCCCACGATCCTTAAGCTTTTGTGGAAGCTTGCGTTGGATGATAGAGCTACATTCCTCATTGAGCTTCACGGTCTTAAACTTCTCAAAGCCTTCTCAAAGCCTTCCCCTGTTAGAGAAAATCTCCTTCATAAACTTCACATAACTTGGAATGTGAGCCAAGGCATTGGCAAACGAAATATTGATAATGAGACAACTAAACACTTCAAGAAACTTTTAAAATTGTTCGTCAAGTTTATGCTTCATGAAACATTGAGGAAAAGGAATTTGAGGAATATGAGGAGAAGGGTTATCTGGAAGGAGTTCAGATGTAACTTTGGACTTCCCCTTAGGAGGAGAAGTCTCTTCGTCGACGTGCTCCTTTGAGGTTTTATCGGTTGGATCATTCGTCTTGTCATTGTTGGGTTCTATCTCCTCTTGAGGTTCCTCGTCCTTGGGCCACTTCTGATCCTTCAAATTTACTCCGCTCCTCGTAGAGACCGCCTTGACATGCTCCTTTGGATTGCTTTCGGTTGTGCTAGGCAAGGTGCCTTGAGCTCAAGATGTCAAGAGTAAAGTGATGTGCCCACCTTGTCTCTCCAAATTCTTCATGCCTTTGAAATTCATCCATCCTAGCTATGTACTTGGCGAAAACATCTTCAAGGTTGGACTTTGGGAGTTGAGGAGGGTTCGGATTAAAACCCGAAGGAGTGAGGGCGGCTTAGTTGTTCTTCCATGAGAAACCTTGCTGTGTGTGGCATATTGTTCTTGATCACTACAATGTGTTTGACTTTTACTTGTTCTTGCAGCTTGGTTATGCTTCTGTTTAGAATATAGTTAACTGGATTGAGCTGTCAAAAATGAGAGGGGAAATGGGGAAATGCTGTGCAGAGTCATGTATGTGAATAATTACTTTTAGCAAATTTTTTATGGAGAAATGCCTCGTTTGTTTCATATTAAAATTGGTCATTTGCAATCTATATATATTTAGCAAGTAGCACCGATTGTGATGAAAACAATGCTGGGTTGTATTTGCCATTCTAACCATAGTTGTCAAGGTGCCATTTTAAGCCATGGAGAGACAATAGTGCATTGACGCCACGACGAACATGGCATCGCCATGGCGACATGATGCTAATTCAACTATTTATGTATACTTATACCAAAATAATAATACACACTATATATTTATATAGTGTGTAAATATATATGATTGGCTTAACTTATATATATTTTTGTAAGTAATATTGATTGTTTCCATGAGGTCCTCCACACATGTCTCAAGTAGGAGGCGAGGGTGCTTGGCTGACTTGCGGATTTGAAGAGGTAGCGGAGAGAGCACTCACTTGCTTCGTGAGGGCGTCGAGTTGCTTCATGATGGAAGTCATTGTATGAAGCTCTAGTATTCCTTGTGCCTTCTTGTGAACTTGCTTATCACCAGGCCATTCCTCCATGGAGTTGAGCAAGTCCCATGCCATCCTATATTTTAGGTTCATGAATGATCCCTTGGTCGCCATATCACGAGATACCTGAAGTTTGTTATCGACCTCCTTGAAAAAGCTCTGCAGTTGTTTCAAGTCGGGTAGCCCATGATGAGGGCATTTCTCGAGCAACTCCTTGAACCTCTCCCATGTTTCATGTAGAGTCTCCGTATCATATTGCGCGAAGGAAATGATATCGGTTCGGAGCTTGGCGGACTTGGCTGGAGAGAAGAATTTCGATGTAGATCAAAGTATAAATAGAAGGCGATGGAAAGTTAAAGAGCCACGCCGATGTCTTCTCCTTTATGGAGAAGGGAAAGAGGAAGAGTCGGATTGCCTCATCCGTTAAACCATTCACTTTGATCATGTTCGCTCTCATTAGGAACTTGGCCAAGTGATTGCTAGGATATTCACTCCGAAGTCCACTAAATGGCTCGTCTTGGATCATGTTTGTGAGTGAAGGCTTGATTTCAAAGTTCCTTACATAAATACTTGGAGTCACAATGGTGTTGTATTCATTGAACACCTTTGGCATGCTTGCTCCTTCATAGTTGGCACAGCCGGCAGTGGTTGGTTGATTCTCGTAAGAGCCACTTGAATTTGAGCTTGCGAGTCTACCGATTGGATTGGAAGTTGAGGAGCATTGTGTTGCACCCTATCCCCCAAGAATTGGTTGTCGATGGATGATGATGTTGCACGAGAAGTTTCTTTTTGTTGGTTACGGCTCAACTAAAGGTCGTTTCAACCTTAGGATCGAGAGGTTGTAGTGGACCGTGAGGAAAACATTACATGGGCAATAGGAGTCTTCTACAAAGAACACAATTACACAACACAAGCTCAATGCATTGCAAGAGACAAGGGGTTAGCTTCCAGTGGTTGAGATGTGCAAGTTGGAGGTTCTCCACTATTAGGACATTTGGGGAACTTTGGTGGTGCCATTGTTGATGATAATCTTTACACAAACAAACAATTCGTAACTTCTTTGCAAATAGAATATGTGATCTTTTCTTTTCAATAACTGTTAAGTCTGGAAAGTCAAGCTCTGATACCAATTGTAAGGTTCGAGTTTCAACCTAGATGAGGGGGGGTTGAATAGGTTGTATAAGACTTTATTTAATCTTTTCGTGCGGAATACTAATTCTGTCCAGACTATTGTTCTATGTAGACTACTCAGGTAGTCTACAAATGATAATTGGTAGTCTACAGCAAACATTTATAACTCATTGAGTTTATCTCTGTTTGGCTGTGATGATTTGTTAGAAGCAATTCTAAATATCAATACAGTAAAGACAATAAATAGACACAGTATTTATACAGGTTCAAACACTCGATATAAAATGATAATCGAGAGGTTTGTCCAGTCTTCCCTTGGTGACCAGTGTAGTCAAGCCAAGAGGTGCTTGTACAAAAGATAAAGAACCTAGATGCTTTGCATAGATCCAAGCTCTGGACTCTGCTGCAAGAATTGTTCTTCTCCAGACTAGTGACACTTTCAACTGTATCTTCACGATTTAGCTTTCTTGAGTAATCTCTGAATATCTTGATTGCTTTGCACACTTTGCCTTTCAATCCTTATTCAGCAGCCTTTCTTAATAAGCCTCACCGGTTCCCTTTTAAAGGCTCAAGGAATGAACCTATTGAGACAATGCACTGTTCCTGGCAGTCCACTCATGTTCCCCACCATCTTGTTTCTGATGCTGGCAGTCCACTATCTCCAGAAGTTGTGTCGTTGCTACTTTAACTCAAATCTTTGCTCGACTGACTTCAAACCTCTGGCCTCACCCTGGCAATCATCTTTGCTGCAATGCAATCTGCTACAACCACTAGTCTGCACCCAGTCTCTGCCACAACCCTAGTCTACATCCCATACTACAACCCTAGTCTGTACCTAGTCTCTACTGAAACTCTTGTCTGCATTCAGTTCATGCCTTTCCATAATGGTTGTGTGGACCATTATTTCAAACAAGTCATCATCCAGAGCTTTGAATATTTGATTTCTTGTAGTGGTTTTCCTTTGCTTGTGGAGATTTTCCATTGCAGTGGTGTACACCACTATTTCAAACAAGTCATCATCGAGAGCTTTGAATATTTGATTTCTTGCTCTTCTTTCTACAAGTACTAGATCCCAATCTACCCTTGTACGAACTGACTTGGGCTTGTTTATTTTTTTGTTTGCAACAATTGGATCTGGCATCCTTGGTATGTATGGTCCATCAGTGCTGATGTCATGCATTCTTTCATCTATGGAATCCAAGTATGTAAGCATCCTTAACTTCCAATGATTGAACTTCTCGAATGAACATGCTTATGGCTCTCCGCTGTTAGGGCATTTGGGTAGCTTTGGAGTAGCCATATTATCGTTACAGAACAAACTGTTAGTAACTTCTTTACAAATTTGAATATAAAAATATGACCTTTTTCTTTCCAAAACTGTTAGGTCTTGAAAGTCAGGTCCTAATACCACTTGTTAGATCCACTGGTTCAACCTATAGGGGTGAATAGGTTGATTCAATTTATTTCAGTTGAATGTAGTTTAGGTGAGATATTGAAGAGCAGATGGCCATAAATATAGAGCATTGCGTGGGCCACCAGATATACACTACTACAGAAGATTTCGGCTAAGCAACTAAGACATCATGGGCAACAAAAGACCTACAAATACTTCAGGATCTAAGATTGAACTAGCAAACGAGAACCAACACAACAATGCATAAAGTGCATCAGACCTGGGTGTAGACGAGGATGCAGCAGGGACTGGGTATACACGAGGTCTCAACAGTACTGAGTGAAGACAAAGGCATTGCAGACTCGAGTGCAGAAAATTGTTGGGGTATATTGATCGAGATCTCAAAACGCACACACGCAATTGCAAAACAATAAAATGAAAACGATGAACACAGAGGTTTAACGTGGTTCAGTCAATTTGACCTAATCCACAGCCGCACCAGCACAAGGAAATTCACTCATAGATAATTAGGGTTTACAATTACATGGTATTTATAACCAAACACCCAACTTGGGCCAAAAAGCCATCACCCAACTTGGGCCAGAAAACCCATTCAACAGCGAAACCCCAATCAAACTCCACAACTCAACACAAATATGGTTGCTGATGTTGGGTCAGAGGTGTGAGGTTCAGTTAAATTGAAGATTTGAGGTTTAGAGTGTGATAGTAAGGGGATCTGAAAAGGGTGAGCTATCAACATCAGTTGAGGCACACATGTAACAAGCTGTCACATCAGTTCCTTTACATAAGTCACGTGTTCATTCCCTCAGCCTATAAAAGGGGATCAATGAAACTCAGTGAGTAAGGCTGTTGAACGAGAGATTTAAGTACAAGCCTGCAAAACAATCTCAGATTCAAAGATTACTCAAGTGAGTTGAACTAAGAAGAAACCAGGAAGAGGGTTCACTAGTCTGCATTGAAGAACAGAAACTGCAGCAGAGTCCAGTGTAGGATCTATGCAAGGATCTAGGTTCTTCACCTTTTGACAAGTTCGCTACCTTGTAAAAGGGGTTATCTTGTAAGCCACAAACAAGAAGATAGTGAACTCACCTCTTGGATTGATTAAACTGGTCACGAACGGAATACTGAAGTAAGCTCTCAATTGTAAGTTAATAATGTGTCTGAACCAGTATAAATCTTGTGTTCTTTACTTGTTTGCATTGCTTGATGTGTTTAGAACTGTTAGAAATTGATTACTACAACAAAACAAAGACAAACTTATACAGTTTGAGTCTCCTCTGCAGATTACCTCAGTAGTCTGCAAAGAACAATAGTGTTCAAAGCAACAAATCCACTGCATTCAACTGAAATAAATTTATTCACCGCTATAGGTTGAACCAGTGGATCTAACAATTGGTATCAGAGCCTGATTTTTCAGACCTAATAGTTTTGGAAAGAAAAAGGTCATATTTTTAGATTTAAATTTGTAAAGAAGTTACTAACAGTTTGTTCTGTAAAGATAATATGGCTTCTTCAAAGCTACCCAAATGCCCTCACAGCGGAGAGCCACCAGTAAGTTCAATCACTGGAAGTTGAGGATGCTTGCATACTTGGATTCCATAGATGAAAGAATACATGACATCATTACTGATAGACCACACATACCAAGGATGCCAGATCCAATTGAAGCAAACAACGAAATAAATAAGCCCAAGTCAGTTTGGACAAGGAAATATTGGGATCTAGTATTGGTAGACAAGGGAGCAAGAAATCAAATATTCAAAGCTCTGAATGATGACTTGTATAAAATAGTGGTGCACACAATCACTGTAAAGGAAAATCTCCACAAGTAAAGGAAAACCACTATAAAAAATCAAATATTTAAAGCTCTCGATGATGACTTGTTTGAAATAGTGGTCCATACAACCACTGCAAAGGAAAATCTCCACACAACCACCGCCGTCCATAACCTGCTTTCCATTAGCCATCTGAGGATGGTGGCGGCGGCGGCGGATCTGAGGATGGCGGCGGCGTAAGCAACGGCTAGGGTTTTAGATCAAACGTAGCTCTGATACCACTATATATAGTTAGGGTTTTTCTTTTAAACTGTAGCTACCTACCAATTTCTAGCCTAAGCACACTAACAACTTCATGGCTCATACTCCTAAGTTTTGTTCATCAATTTCTATACAAGTGGAGGGATTGCATATTCCTATCACCTTTGCTTCTCCCTGTTTCTTTTCGCTTTGTTCTTTTCTTGCTGATGCTTCGTTTTCATCGTCTTTTGACCATCCTATTGCTTGTTTCCTCCTACAAATTACACCGATGTATCAAAGCTCACAATTATTCAAAATAGGACTAAAATCAATACAATTTTGAATCTAAAGACGTCGAAACAATACATGAAAACATTATAAAACTCAGCGTGAATCGAGGTAAACAACAATGATTGGTTCTTCCATCCTCATTCCATGGGGGGCCACGTGATATGTATCAAAATTATCAAGATGCTATTGCGATATGTAGGTCGCTTTGACCGTCAGATTTCTTCATCACTTTTACATGTAATCCCATGTGGCGTGAGATTAGAAAAGCTATAGAAGTATTTCTTGACAAAAAGCTTAAGACACACCCAATATTTTTCCTAGGGTTTTCAATCTGAAGATGAGGGAGCTAATAAAAGATTTAAAGGAAAAGAAGCTTCTTGGACGAGTTATAGTAGGTGATAAAATAATTTAATCATTGACTAATTATTTTCATATTATTTTAACTTTGACTACTAATTATAATGTATTAATAACAGATATTTTTCTCATCGATTTCCAAAAATGAGGACTTCTGCGTGCACATATTTTGATCACTATCGTAGTGGAGGACAAGCCCAAGACGGTTGATGGTATTGATAGGCTGGTGCAAGCTGAGAGTTCGAACAAGCTTAAATATCCTGGGGCACATGAAAATGTCCTAAGAGCTATGGTCCATGAACCATGGGGCAATGCTACTCCTTGATCATCCTGTATGGTCGATGCCATTTGTAGTAAATGCTATCCTAAGAAGTACGAGACAAACATCAATTGACAAACATGGTTTTGTTCAGTATAGACACAGAGAAGATGGTCAGCGTTATGAAATTGGTGAAGGTAAATTGGTGGATAATCGTTGGGTTGTTCCTTATAATATGGGTTTACTGACGAGATATGATGTACACATCAATGTCGATCTATGTGGTACCTGAAGCTCATAAAGTACTTATATAAGTATATACATAAAGGGCATGATAGATCAACCATTGTCATCGAATATAAAAGTCGATCAGAAAGCTTTGATTCTATGTCCCACCACAAAGAAGTTGAGGAGGTCAACTAATATCTAGATAGTCGTTATGTTTCAACAATAGAAGAATGTTGGAGGATCTACGAGTTCACGCCGCACGACCACAACCCCCATAGAACAACTACCCTTTCATCTATCAAATCATCAAAATGTCATATTTTCTGGGATAACAAGGGAAGACTGGAGTAAGCTCTTGTTTATCATTGATAACAAGTGTTTGAATCTCTGTAAATACTGTGTCTTTTTATTTGCTTTCATTGCTTGATATTTAGAACTGTTAGAAATCAACCCTCATAGCCAAACAGAGACAAATTCCAAGAATTATAATCTCTGTAGTAGACCTTGAACTGTTAGCTGCAGACTGCCCAAGGAGTCTGCATAGAACATTGGTCTACAAACTCATAATCCGCTGCATAAAATTGATAAAATTCTAATTAACGTATTCACCCCCTCTCTAGGCTATATCTTGGACCTTACAATTGGTATGAGAGCCTGACTTTTCAGATTTAAGAGTTTGTGGAAAGAAAAAGGTCATTACTTACAATCTTGAAGTATTGCATACATACAATCTTGAAGTTCAGCAAAAGAAGCAAATTGATGATGCAAAAATGAAGACTTTGGCCTTCAAAACTCAGGAAAGAGTTTTGAAATCCATGGCAAAAGAGGAGACCAGTGATACCTCGTTTGCAAGTGAACAAGGTCTATCTGAAGATCTGGTATTAATGGGAAAGAAGTTCAAGAAGCTATTCAAGAAAAAACTTTCAAAAAGAACTTCCCCTCAAAAACCAAGGATGCAGGAAAGGAAGTCTACTACAACTATGGCAGACCAGGGCACTTTGCTGTAAACTGTAGACGACCAATACAAGATTCGTCTGCACCAAAGTTCAAAAAGGACCACAACAAAGTCACGTCTGGAAGAAAGGAAAGAGGCAAAGCTTATGAAGCAAAGACATGGAGTGACACAGACTCTGATGATGAAGATATCATATCAAATGCTCAGCTATGTCTCATGGCCAAAAAAGATGAACAAAAGCAGGTATTTGACCTCTCTGACTCAGTGGCCACAACAGAGAAATTGAAAGAAGCACTTCAAGAAACCTCTGAAAGCTTTTATTTCCTTTTTAAAATAAAAATAAAGTAAATCTTAAGCAGATTGCAATTTCAGAGAAATACAATTTAAATGAAGAGATTAATAATTGTCTAATCAATGCTCAAGATAAACTGAAAGAAGCAAATGAAAAAGTGAAACTTTTCAATGCAATAGTGGAAACACTTACATTGAGAAACACTGAGCTTCAGAAGCAAGTGGATGCTTGGAATGGGAAGACCTTAGATCTGCAAAAATTGCTCAACACAGGCCAATCCTCCCATGATAAAACTGGGTTGGGATAAAATGACTCGTTGAACTACAATGTAGATAAAAAGGTCATTACCAAGGGAGTTAAGCAGACCACTCCAAAAGTTCTACAGAAAAGGAACATTTCTACTGCAGCAGGTGTGTAGAAGAAGAATGTCTCTACTACAGTATATGTGCATAAGAGCCAACGCTCTGCTACACAGACTGTGCAAAAGAGCAAAATCTTAACTGCACAAACAATACTGAGTAAGGGCAATATGCTCAAGAGATCTCTACTGCTCAACCTCAAAAGAATTAGAGTAGACCACCAATACATGCATATAGTAAGCATAATAAAAAGAAGAAGGCAAGAAAATGTGAAAGGGAATTTAGAGAAAAGCCTTATGAAGCTCAACATACACCTAACTACTCAGTATAGAATAACTTCTCAAGATCAACTTGGAGAAAACCATATATGAGACACACTTGCTCATGTCAAGAGCAGTAGACTAAGTGGAGTAGACCAGTGAGAAGCATAAGACCAAAGGCCTACTGCTTTACCTGCGGCAAAATCGGCCATAAATCATTTGAATGCTGGAACTCACATAAGAAGATAATTCGAGTGTAGATTCCAAAGGCTAACCAATAAGGACCCAAATGAGTGGGTACCATGTACAAGCTCTCCATGTTTTCAATGAAGGAAAAACAAAAGGGGATATGGTACTTGGACAGTTGATGCTCAGGACACATGACAGGAAACAAATCCAATCTTGAAGACTTCAGGAAAGAACAAGGACTTCTTGTCATATTTGGAGGAAGAAAGGCAGGTACAACTAAAGGTTATGGAACCCTTGGTACAGGTTCCTTAATCTTTAGAGATGTTTCTTATGTTATGGGCTTAGAACATAACCTGCTTATGTTAAGGGCTTAGAAAAGGAAACATATATGCAGTAGACTTTGATTCATCACAGTCAGAACAAATAACGTATTTCTACACCAAAGAAGCTGAAGATACAAACTGGCTATTTCACAAAAGATTAGCTCATCTTAACTTCAAAACCATAGCAAGATTATCCTCAGAAAACCTAGTAAGCGGACTTCATCAAATAAAATTTTAAAAGGATAAACTGTGCAGACCATGTCAGGAAGGAAAGTAGACTAAGACAAGCTTTAAACCCTTAAATTCTTCAGAATCAATTAGGATTCTTGAATTATTGCATATAGATCTTTTTGGTCCAGTTGAGATGGAAAGTTTAAGCAGAAAAAAAGATACACTCTAGTTATCGTAGATGATTACTCCAGATATACTTGGGCAATGTTCTTACATAAAAAGAGTGAAACAATAGTCTACTAAGAAGGTTCCTCAAACTGATCCAAAATAAAAAAGGAATAAAAGTAATCACAATTACAAGTGATCATGGTACTGAGTTTGATCAGACAGGAATAGATGTCTAGTGCAATGATCATGGAATTAAACATAACTTCTCAGCACCAAGAATACCCCAACAAAATGGTGTGGCTGAGAGAAAGAATAGAACACTTATAGAGACAATTAGAACAATGCTTTCTGTTGCAAACCTATCGAAAAGCTTCTGGGCAGAAGCAGTTAACACAGCTTGCTACACTCAAAATAGATGCACAATTCACAAGCTTTATAAGAAAAGCCCCTATGAATTGTGGAAAGGAAAAACACCAAGTGTCAAATACTTTCATGCCTTTGGATGCATTTGTTATATACATAACAATGATAAAAACTATTTACAGAAATTTGATCCTAAGGCAGATGAAGCAACCTTCTTAGGATACTCAACAAACAGCAAATCTTTTAGATGTACAATAAAAGAACATAGACTGTTGAGGAGTCAGTTCTTGTATCGTTTGATGGAAAAGAAACATTCATAAGAAATGCAAATGTATTTGATGAGGAATGTGCATGCAATGAACAAGCTACAAAAGAGGTCATTAGTACTGCAGATAAGCAAGAGTCGTCTGCACATAATGACACTGGAGCAGAGGCAGAAATAAAACTGGCCAAAATATTTTACTGCTCTACTGCATGTGTAGAATGCAGACTACCATCATTCATGAAAAATACAGACTAGAAATAATGTTGTACTACTCTACTCCTTATTCAATAAGTTGAGTGCAGACTAGAATCAATAGTGCTCTACTGCATTTATTTTAGGAAACTAAATTCGTTTTTAAAACGTTAAATAACTGCTTTCCTAAATAACGCATAACGGTCAATTAATGACTGTTACTATGTAACTGCTAGAAAAAGCACTGACAATGGTCATATTCTCCAAACGAGTATAAAAACTATAGATTTTCAATTAGAAAATCACTTTTCTCTCTAATCACTCTCTCTCTCTAACAAACGCTCAAACTCTCTCTCTCTCTCTAAACTCTTGAGCGCTCTACTACACAAAATAGGAACCCTAATTTCTTGAAAAATACTTCAAATTCGATTTCTTAAACATCGTAATTCTTTCAAATCACCTTGAAAATGGCCAACACACCATCTAGTTCATCAAAGAAAAACCAGAGGAGTCCTACGAGAAGAATTGAACTTCAAATAGGCATCGTGTTTGATTTCAATTCAATTCACGACGAGCAAGAAGAGGTGAGAGACATAGCTGACTTTATTGAAAAGGCTGGGCTCAAGTCTCTATGTGAACGCACAAGCACCATATATGATGATGAAGTTCTCGACTTTATCAAAAAGGGGCAAGTTGCATACAGTCTACAGCAAATTACTTATACCTCTACTGCAAGAGGAATAACTATCCAGGTGAACTCTGAAGACCTTGTACAATACTTCAATCTTCCAAACAAAGATTCAAGGATCATTACACCAGAAAATGTCAAGCTGGGAAGACAAGCAATGCTCAGCCAAGACAGATGGAATGAGGGGATAAGAACAATGAAGAGATTCTTATCAAAAGAGCACAAACTACTTGCTCATATTATGAAGAAAGTCATATTGGAATAAATCACATAAATACTGTAACCTTCATATCGAATTATTTAGAACAAATCATAAGCGGAAGCGTACCTGAATCCATAAGAGCAAACCTTTAATCTGGGATGGAGATCGCCTAGGGGTAGGGTATCTTCCAGTTGATACACACGTTAGGATTTCTCTCTCTCTCGATGGGATGCTAGAAAGATGTAACGCATGTTCAACCGGGGACCATAACCTTTATATATATAGTGGTTAACCCTAATTAGCCCATAATCAATTAGGATCAAGTCCGTAGGTATCTACACAATTGGGCCCTATACTTTATGAGATGACATATTAGCCCACTTAATATTAATATCAGTAGGACCACTAATATTTGGGCCAAACCGCAAGATAACACATAAAATACAATTAATCCGTATAGTTAAATTGTCCATATACATATAATATGAGTCCATTAACCCAACAAATGTCCCACTTGGGCGACATACTCATGTACATGCACAAACCTTAGTATTGTATGTCACAGTATAACTTTAAGAGCTCAATAATGCCATCAAATTGTAATCGTCATCAACCAATCCGGTCCCTCAACTATATCAACATAGGATCAAAGAGATTTATGTTACATTGACATAACTAGATCCAACAATAATCACGTATATCAATATAATCAACGACATGGATTAAGCATAGGTGTGTCGCATGGAAATAACATAAAGTGTGGTCCGAAATAGAATGTCTATTTCCAACTCGTTCACCTTAAACTTTATCGATATCAATCTCAAAACTGTAAGAGTACATGAAACTTTAAAACTGTAAATCTGCAGATACAACCTTAAAAACTTAATCAACCAGATATGTGTTTGACATCATAGAAACAATACATAACAAACTCCCACTGAAATTCATAATCCTCAACTGATTTGACACCCATATGAGCAACATGCCCATGAAACACTTTGAGTGGCAATCCCTTAGTGAGCGGATCCGTAAACATGTCCTTTTTGTACTCTTTCTTTCACAACTCGAAATTTGACCTCTATATGCATTTGCCTTGGTCAAACTGCTATTGTTTATAGCATAAAGGACTGCTGATTTATTGTCACACAATAACCTGAGTGACATTTTAATGCCACTATGCACAGTCCGGTAACAAAAATTTGAAGCCATAATTCTTGATTGGATGCCCATATAGCCTGATTTAGATTTCAGACAATCTTGACACCCAGCAAAATCGGAGTCGGTATATCCAATGATCTCAAGTTGATCCGACCTCCGATATGTGAGCATGTAATTATTTGTTCTTTGTAAGTATCGCATGACCCTTTTGGCTGCTTTCCAATGGTCTATTCCCGGATTGCTGAGATATCTTCCTAGTATCCCAACTATGTATGCTAGATTAGGTCGTGTGCAAACCTGAGCATATATTAAACTCCCCACAGCCGAAGCATAAGGTGTCTTCTCTATTTCCTTGGTTTCAAAACCATTCTTTGGGCATTGATTGAGACTAAATTTGTCTCCCTTAGCAACAGGGGTGCCACCTGGTTTACAATCCTGCATGCCATATCTCTTAAGAACCTTATCGATATAGCCTTTTTGTGAGAGTCCGAGAACACCTTTGACGCGATTTCGATGTATCTGAATTCCTAATACAAAAGAGGCGTTACCAAGATCTTTCATTTCAAATTTCTTTGAAAGAAATCTCTTAGTTTTATTTAATAAGCCTATATCGTTGCTGGCAAGCAGTATGTCATCGACATATAAAACCAGAAAAATATGCTTACTCCCACTGAACTTGTGGCATATACAGTCATCAGCTATATTTGGTTCAAAACCAAAAGATGTAATGACATTATGAAACTTGGATACCACTGACGGGAAGCTTGCTTGAGCCCATAGATGGATTTCTTTAATTTTCAAACCATTTTCTTTGGATCTCCCGAAACAAAGTTTTCTGGTTGCTACATATAAATTGTTTCTTCAATGTCACCATAAAGAAACGTTGTTTTAACATCCATCTGATGAAGCTCAAGGTCAAAATAAGCCACTAGTGCCATAATTATCCTGAAAGAGTCGTTCGATGAAACCGAAGAGAAAGTCTCTTTAAAGTCAATGCCTTCCTTTTGAGTGTAGCCCTTAGCGACAAAACGAGCTTTAAATCTTATGATATTGCCCTCTGAATCCTTCTTGGTTTAAATATCCATTTGTAACCAATGGGTTTTACACCTTCGAGCAATGAGACAAGCTCCCAAACGTCATTGTCACTCATGTACATAATTTCATCATTCATGGCATCAATCTACTTTTGAGATTTAGAACTTTCCATAGCCTGGCGGAAGTTGATTGGATCATCTTCCACAAGTCCAAAATCTATTTCTTGTTCCTGGAGAAAGACAATAATTTCTTCCACCATTTCCAAGTTTACCTCATGTTCTTAGAGAAATATAATATAGTCATCCGAAATTGCACTTCTCCTCTCTCTAGTGGATCTCCTTAATGACACTTCATATTCTTGAGATTGTTGAGTTTGATCCTCATTAATAATATCACGGATTTGATTAGGGAGATTATCAAGATTGTCTTGAACTTGAGTTGTTTCATGATCCCTGTCAAGAATGACAACACTCTGATCATGATCATCCATAATTGAGGAAAGAGACACATGTTCTTCCTCAAAGACAAAATCTCTAACTTTATCTCCCCACCCCCCAAACTCAACATCCTCAAAGAACCGGGCATTACCCGTCTCAAAAATAGTTCTTGAAGTGGGATCATAGAACTTATACCCCCTTGACCTTTCAGAGTATCCAAGAAAATAGCTACTAATTATTTTAGAGTCCAGTTTCTTTTCATTTGGCCTATAAGGCCTTGCCTCAGCTGGACAACCCCAAATAAGCAAGTGCTTTATACTGGGCTTTTCTCCCAGTCCATAGTTCATATGGGGTTTGAATTGTACCTTTAGTTAGAACTCAATTAAGAATATATATGCTGCAGTTTTCAATGAGGAATCAAGAATTCCATGTGACACGAGTTTCTGAATTCTTTGTTTTGATATATGACCCAAATAAGGAATTCTCACTGGTTAATTTTCTTTTAGTACCATGAGAATTTACATGCAAGGTTTCATTATATGAGGCAATTGTATCAAGAAAATATAGGTTATTATATCCAGATAAAAGACCAGTACCAATAAGATTTGAATCTTGAAAAAGACTAAATTCATTGTTTCCAAATGAACAAGAATAACCGAATTTGTCAAATGCGGAAACTTAAATTAAATTCCGTCTAAATGACGGTACAATAAATGTGTCTTTCAAATCCAAATAAAATCCAAACTTTAATAATAACCTAATCTTTCCAATAGCTTCAACTTCAACCTGCTTGCCATCACCAACATAGATGTATCTTTCACCATCACTCTGTTTTTGGCAACTCAGGCAACCCTGCATAGACACACTTATATGAGTAGTAGCACCAGAATCTACCCACCAAGTGTCTTCGGGTACCGAGATTAAATTAACCTCAGAACAAATAAGAGCATGAGACATACCTCTTTTTGCACGCCAAGCGTGGTATTTAGTACAGTCTCTCTTCTTGTGATTAGTCCCCTTACAGAAGAAGCAACCAGATTCCGTAGTTTCAACTTTATTTTTCTTATTTTGCTTCTTCTGTGGTCTTGAGACCGCAACTTCCTTATTTTTCCTTTTCCTGTTGTTCTTAGAAGCCGATGCCAAATTAGCACTTTCTGTCTTATCTTGCTTTATCCTCTCTTCCTCTTGCACACAATCTGAAATGAGCTCATTAAGAGTCCATTTCTCCTTTAAGCAGTTGTAACTGACTTTAAACTGATTGAATTATGCAGAAAGAGAGATCAAAACTAAATACACAAGCAGTTCCTTAGGTAATACCAGCTTGAGTGCCTTTAGTTTTGAAGCAGTATGAGACATTTCCAAAATGTACTCCCTTATGTTCCCTTTGCCTTTATACCTCATGAAAACAAGATTACTCAAAAGAGTACTAGTTTCAACCTTTTCGTTTTTTGTAAAGTTTTTCTCAAATTCGACAAGGAACAATTTGACATTAGCCTTTTCAGACATAGTGCCCCTGAATGACTCTGGAATTGCACGTTTCATGATCATAAGACTCATGCGATTTGAGCGTTCCCACTTCTCCATCTCCCTTTTTTTCATCAGGGGTAGATGTATCCTTAAGAGTAGCAGGTTGCTCAATCCGAAATGCAAGGTCTAGATCCATGCAATCGAGAACTATCATTACGTTCTTTTTCCATTCCTGAAAGTTTATGCCGTTAAGCACAGGGATACTGTTAATGTTTGCAGATATTGTAGCAGCAGAAGTATTGACTGAAAAAGAACAAAGGATAATATCAAATAACAAGCTCACAAATATAACTTTAATTTGCAGATTCAAATAATGACAAACCCCCATCACAAGATACCTAGCACAACATTGATTTTAGTTTTTGGACAAAAAATCAACTTGTACGTGGTACTCTTGGTGTAGTAATCAAATATTGACAATAAGATCCTGTCAAATATTAAGTCTTTGTTTGGACCGACTTAACATTCACACGCAAAACCTAACAATTGTCACATATTTATTACCACAAGCATGTTTTAATTCTGGCCAAATAACAACCTTCATTTGGGCCGGTTGCTAAACGCATGGAATTCAAACACACACAAAACATCTTAATATTCTAAATTAATTAATTTACACAAAAGAGGTTACTTTGGTAACATATTGTTTCAATTAACTAATTTAGAATATTACACATACAAAAAAAAAATTTGTATATAACAATATTGTCAAATATTGAATCTGAATCCAAATCTTACATATATTCCATTTAAATTTTTAAATGGAAATAGATCCGAAACCATAATTTTATTTGTATACCATTTAAATATTTAAATGGAAATAAATCTAAATCGAATCTAAATCTTATCTCAAATATAATTTTATCTCAATATCTTTTTTTTTTCCTGCAACAATATAACCTAATGATACCCCGACCACAAAGTGAACAGCAAATCATAGAATATCTTTAAACAAACTTGATGAGCAAGCTACTTGGAAAATTTGCAACCGAAAATAGAGTGCCTTTGCACTTATGAGTATTTGAGACATGAAATTCCAACTGAGATGCTACACCAAAAGATAACAAAAGAACAAAAGATATGACATGATTCCCCGCTTGACTTAGTTTATTGAGAGGATGCTTTCTAGCCAGATAAGGGGACTAGCAAGAAGGCTTCTTCGAATCTATAACTTCCCAATTTTGAATGCTGCCCTTTTTTTAATAGAAGAAAACCTTTTTATCTAGTAGAAGAATAAATAGTCGACTTGCTTGAATCGAAGAGGTCTATTTCTTGACACAAAAGCATTGCAGATTCCGTCCAAAATCAATATTTTCAAATAATCCAATATGAAAAAGGCTCTCATACCAATTATTGCAATAAATCACATAAATACTGTAACCTTCATATCGAATTATTTAGAACAAATCATAAACGGAAACGTACCTGAATCCATAAGAGCAAACCTTTAATCTGGGATGGAGATCGCCTAGGATTAGCGTATCTTCCAGTTTATACACACGTTAGGATTTCTCTCTCTCGCGATGGGATGCTAGAAAGATAGAACGCATGTTCAACCGGGAACCATAACCTTTTTATATATAGTGGTTCTTAAACCTAATCAGCCTATCATCAATTAGGATCAAGCCCGTAGGTATCTACACAATTGGGCCCTATACTTTATGAGATGACATATTAGCCCACTTAATATTAATATCCGTAGGACCACTAATATTTGGGCCAAACCGCAAGATATCACATAACATACAATTAATCCGTATAGTTAAATTGTCCATATACATATAATATGAGTCCATTAACCCAACAAGTCATTCTCTCTAGAGAATTCAGCAAGGATCAAATAACCACTGATCAGCAGGATCATGTGTGCGATTCTTACAAAGAGGAGAGTCAACTGAGCGAGTTTACTCAAGTATCAACTTGCCAAATCGGTAAAGGCCAGACTATCGCTATTCGGAAGGATAATCAGCATCTTTCTCAAACAAAAATTGAACCTCTCTGAAAAATAAGGAAGGTCGTGGAACCAATCCAAGTAAAATCAACTTCAAGAAGATTGGAAAAACTCCCACAGGACTCATAAAGAAGTCTGCAGATCAGCCACAGAAGCCTGTGGAAATGCAGACCAGACGAAAAGCCAAGCAGACCACTGTGGTAGTGCAGACTACTGAAATACTGACATGGTCTATAAAGAAGCAGATCAAAAAGATGCCAGCTCAACAGAAGTTAAAGAAACCAAGAGCGACAAGGAGGAAAATCATTGTGCATACCTCCGATGAGGAAACTGAATCCGATAAGCCTTCTGCAGATCCAATCATAATCAACAAAGAAGAAACATAGTCTGCAATAGTGCAGACTGAGAAAGTCATTGATTAGTCTATAATAGTGCAGACTGGGCTGATAACTGAGCCTTCTTCCTCAAGAATTCTATCAAAAGTACCTGAAGTTGCTGCTCTTCATGATGCGAATATGGCAATTCAATTCCTGAAGGCAGGAGCAGATGAAGACCTGAAGAACCTGATCTTGGAAGCCCAAGTAAGCTTTCAAGAGATTAGAGAAGGACCTCAAGCTGAGTTCAGACAAAGGCTCGCTGCAGAAGGCTATACCCATGAAGAAATAAGGGAAATCGAGGCCAAGATGTCAGCTTTGCAGACGGAACCAACCCTAGTTACCTTTGCTACACCAACTCTCACAATGAGACCCCTTGCAATAGAGCCAACAATGGCAACAACAATTGTTCCATTCTTAGACAGTAGAATGGAAACTTCAACAATTGCAGATGAACAACCAACAACTGCAACTGCCATATGGACAACAACAACATCCATAACGCAGGAAAAGCCTTCTCCTGAGAAGATCATTGAATTAGTAATGTAGACGGTCAAGGCAGTCGAGGCAAGTCTACTGCAGCAGAAAGTCATAGATACTCAACTGCTTGCAGAAAGGACACAAACAAAGATGAAGAAGAAGGTCCAAAGCGATAAATTGATTGAGGAGTTCCTGTCATAACACAATCTACCTATCAAGAGGCCATGAACAACACCAACGCCGACACCACCACCATCTACAAAAGGCATGCCAAGCAGCAGTGCCTCTGCAGACCAGACAACCCCTCCTTCTGTAGTGCAGACGATGAAGGCCGCATTCTCTCAGTACAAAGATTACCCTCCTCCTCTTCAGAGGATACTATAGACTACAGACTGGGAAAATTCGACCAAGAACTCCACAACATACGCGAATGGAACAGAGATGTCCTTTATGAGTTACTTGACACTCTGCAGCAAATACTGAGGAGTTTGAACATGAAAGGGAAATACGAACTCAGGGCTTTGAGAAACTTCGCACATCTCTTGACAAGCTAACAGTAGGGATTCTTGATCAAATACAGAGAGCAAATACCCTCAAACTCCAACAATACAGGTTGAGCTCTTCAAATCTCAACAAATTCAAAAGACAACACAAAGCAGATCTCAGAAGAATGGCAAAGGAACTGCAAATCACTCCAAAGGAACTACAAACAACAAGGCAACAACTTGATGAAACCCTACGCATCATGACACCAAGTTTGGACTCCTTGAAACAAAGCTTGAAGTAGTTCAGAAGAATATCTTCTCTAAACTTTAGGCTGTACGGACTGCCATTGAATCCCTTACCTCCATCCAAAATGCAAACAAAAAGGGGGAGAAGCAAGCTATAGAAGAAGCACAAAGGACTCCTACAATAGAGCAGTAGAAGACCCCAGCTGAGACTCAGGGGGAGAAATCTTCTGCAACCAAGAGGAGACATTCCTCTGACGGAGAAAGGTCTGCTAAAAGACACATACATCATCAAGAATAGTCTCATGTTGAATGCAGACGACATTGAAATTCAGTGGAAAGATTCAGAAAATGCAGAAAAGAATCAAAGGAAGAACACAAGTACAAGCGCAGCAAAGGAAAGGAGCATCAAAGGTAAGTTTAAAATCTCTATTGCCCTTTCTTCTATTTCTTTATGTTTTTGGTTTGAAAAATGAAATACAATGAAATTCTTAAGTACAAGAAAAATAGTAAACTTGTTGTTTTACATAGGAGTTTTTGTTAGCATCAATTTAGGGGGAGATTGATAGGAATGTGCAATCCCTCCAATTATATAGAAATTGATGTAATAAATCTGAGATGTATTAATCATAATGTAGTTAGGTTGTTTAGGCTAAAAGCCAAGTAGGTAGTTGTAGTCAAGGTTGGATGCTGGAGAGTAGACGGCTGCAGATAATGAACTTCGAGCCACCAGATGCACACTACTATAGAGGGCTTTGGATAAACAACTAAGGCATTGATGAACAGCAAAAGAACTTCAAAGTCTTTAGGATCAAGGAACTGAGCTTGTAGACAAGGACCAACACAGAATGCATCAATGTGTAACAAATCTTGGTGCAGACGAGGTTGCAGCAGGGACTGGTGCAGATGAGATCTCATATTATAATATACAGATTAAGGTGCAGCAGACTGGGTGCAGCAGAGGTGGTTGCTGATGGTGGGGTCAAAAGTCCGGAGTCGGTCAAATGAAGATTTAAGTTAAAGTAGCAACAACACAAATTCTGGAGATAGTGGATTACCAGCATCAAAAACAAGATGGTGGGGGACACGAGTGGCAAGATGTCAGTATCAAAAACAGTGTAAAGCTGTAGTTGTTCGTTTCCTAAGCCTATAAAAGGAAACCAATGAAGCTCCTTGAAGAATGCTATTAAATAAGGATTGAAAGGCAAGCGTGCAAAAACAATCAAAAGTTCACAGATTACTCAAGAGAACTGAATTGTGAAAAGAAGAGTTCACTAGTCTGCAAGAAGAACACTCTATAGTAGAGTTCAGATTGCTGAATCCGTGTGAAGATCATGGGTCTTTATCTTTTCTACAAGTTGTCTAGCTTGTAAAAAGAAGTTGTTTTGCAAGCTAAAAACAAGAAGATAGTGATACTCACCTCTTGACTTGACTACACTGGTCACCAAGGGAAGACTGGACTGAGCACTTGTTTATCAATTGATAACAAGTGTTTGAATCAGTATAAATACTATCTCTTTATTTGCTTTCATTGTTTGATATTTAGAACTGTTAGAAATCAACCCTCACAAACAAACAAAGACAAATTCCAAGAATTGAAATCCCTGTAGTAGACCTTGAATTGTTAGCTGCAGATTGCCCAAGTAGCCTGCATAGAACAGTGGTCCGCAAACTCATAATCCGCTGCATAAAATTGATAAAATTTGAATTAACCTATTCACCCCCCTCTAGGTTATATCTTGGACCTTACAGAATCCCTTCAAGCCGTGGTGACCAAAACACGTATTGGAAGAACAAAACTAATTGCTCGGCTCGAGGCAAATCGATTACATAAATATGCATGTGCATTAACATACTCAGAATTTCTAGAGATGGGTTTGGAATAGCTCAAGTAAGACATGGACAAGGAGACAGAGACAGACCATCATTGGTAGATTATATGACGCTCATCATACTTCTGCAGAGAGATTTTATTTAAAGATACTATTAACTATTGAACGGGGTGCAAAAGGTTTTGAGGAACTCAGAACTGTCGATGGTGTATTGCATACAAATTTCAAATCAGCATGCGTTCGTCTCGGGTTGCTCGATGATGACAATGAATGGAATCAACCTTTGTCTGAAGCACCCTCTTGGTCTTCTGGTCGTCAGCTACACATGCTATTTTCCACTATTTTATTCTACAATGAATGGAATCAATGACGGGAGAGTTATTTCCGATGATCAGGAGAGAAACGATTGATTGTGCGCCAAATATAGTGGCACAAAAAGTAAGGAACATGACTTTATCTGAAATGAAGACAGCTTGAATCAAAATGGACGGTCCCTAAAAGATTTTCCACCAATGCCTTTAGCCATTGCCAACGAAGACCAACTTAATAACAATCAATTGATAAGTGAAGAACTAGATTATGACTCTGATTTCTCAATGCGTGAGTTTCAACATTTGGAAACTATGTTGAATAAAGAATAAAGAAAGGTATTCACATCGGTGCTCGACTCATGTCACTGACGAAGTAGGAGTTTATTTTGTATATGGAAGCAGGGGTAGAAGAAAGACTTTCCTTTGGAAGGTCCTTATTATGATGTTTAGATCAGAAAATTAGATTCTCATATCAGTTGCTTCTTCACCATAACTATATATAGTTAGCTCTTTGTTTGCAAGCCAATTAAGGAGTGAACCAGTTCCTGTGCAGCTCCTGTGAAGGTTTTCCTTTGTTTAGCTCCAATTTCCCGCTGCGCCTTATCCCGTCAATTACATAATAAAAGGGCTTTCTACTATTCTCAAGATTCAGGACCTGAGTATCATGAGTACCAATATTTGATTCTTCTAAGGAGGACGCCGAGGCTTCTTCGATTAGGGGAAGTTAATCAGTTGCTTCCTGTCAACCCAACCCTTGGCCGGACCTTGCTCCCTCGATTTCCCCTACTCTGTTGAATAGAAATAGGAAAGGGAAGGGGTGAAGTTGACCAAGTCATTATAGCCACAAAATTAGCTTTGGGAATTCGGTTTGGTGGAATCTGTGATTTTGTAGTGATTTCTGTGTTTTCAGTGAGTGATCTGATTTGGTCACTGGTGGGTTTTGGGTGTTTGGGAAACTTGTTGATTTTGGGTGTTTGGCTCAGTTATTCTTGCTTCGGTCATATCGAGTGTTTGGGTGCTTTTTTGGGAAACTGGTGAAGATATGGGGGACACATAAAATGGGAAGAGGACATATGAAATCCAAAGATATAGAGAATCGATTCTTCGTCGGCGGGCTTTCGGGCAACGTCACCAAGCATGAGCTCAAGGACACCTTTCGACGATTCGATAAAATTCTCGATAGTCAAATCATGGTAGAAAGGGAGACTGGATGACCTCGTGGCTTTGGATTTCTAATCTTTTCTGATCGCTGTGGAATGGAGGATGCAATGAGAGAGATGCATGGAAGAGAATTTGGTGATCGTGTAATTTCAGTGAACAAGGCAGTGCCAAAACCTGGAGATCGCTATGACGCGTTAGGTAGGGACAGGTCTCAGAATTTGAATGATTCTGATGAAAGCACTGATTCGGAGAAACTTGCATTTCTCATGCACGAATTCATAAAGATACTAGCATCACATGTCAGTACACTGTCTCGAGCACAGACTCCGAGGGCTACTTCAGCCCACTCAGGTATGACTTCTAATTGTTTTATAGCATCTAAACCACCTTGGATTGTTGATTTTAGTTCCACTGATCACATGACTGGTAATAAGAATATACTGTCTCACCTAACCACATCCAAACAATCCCCTGTTCAGATCATTAATGGTTCAACCTATAGTATAGAAGGGGTTGGATCTACCCAAATAGCATAAAACATACCACTATCTTCTGTCCTCTATGTTTCTTCCTTTCCTGAGAACCTCATGTCTGTGAGCAAAATAACAGAATAGTTATATTGCTTAGTTACCTTCACCCCATCTAAATGTACCTTTCAAAAACTGGGGACGAACAAGCATTGTATATAAGGATAAAGGTATGTATCATATGGAGGGCTCACCCCAGAGGCAGGCTTACCTGAGTACCGTTAGTGCTAAGGACGTTCATTGTCAGTTGGGACGTCCATCTCTCCTGGTGTTGAAGAAGATACATCCAGAATTTCAGTCTATTCCAGAATTAGTTTGTGAGTCCTGTATTCAAGGGAAGTATGTCCGTGCTCCCCACCCACCCAGGTCTGTTGGTCAGTCTAATAGTCCTTTTGATTTAGTACATTCAGATGTTTAGGGTCCTTGCCGAGTTGAGTCGGTCCCAGGTTTTCGTTATTTTATTACATTTGTGGATGATTTCTCTCGTGCTACTTGGATTTTTATTATTAAATCTCGTTACAAATTCTTTCAAAATTCATGATTTTCTGTTCTCTTGTTCAAACTTAATTTCACACAACTATTAAAACTCTTCGTACTAATAATACAAAAGAATATTTTTCGAGTGAGTTTGTGCAATACACGAATAATAATGGTATTGTCCATGAATTATCTTGTGTTTACACACCCCAACAGAATGGGGTCACTCAACGCAAGAACAGACACATCCTTGAGGTGACTCATACTATGATGATTCATGGACATATACCTCATCGCTTCTGGGCAGATACGCTTCTCACTGCCAATTACTTGATCAATTGCATGCCATTGTCTGTACTTGATGATAAAATACCGTACAATGTCATACCCGTCTGCACCTTTATTTTCTATCATACATAGAGTTTTTGGTTATGTCTATTATGTCCATGATATCCGACCTGGTTGTACAAAACTTGACCCTAAGTCCTTGAGATGCCTCTTTGTGGGCTACTCTGGTACTTAAAAGGGTTATCGACGTTATAATCCTAAGCTAAAATGGTATTTTATATCACCTGATGTTACCTTTTATGGAGTCTGTACCATACTACCTACACTCTGAGCCTGGTAACTCCTCCACTCCTGCCCCATCTGTGTCTATTCTGGAATACTTTGAAACTCCAAACATTTCTTCTTTACCATCCGCAAGTAGGGGGCTACCGAAACCTTATGGGCCAACGATTACTCAGGTATACACTCGAAGGGGTAAGAATCTCTATTCTGATTCTAACACTCTTCAGACTATGCAGGATCATGAATCTTGTGCGTCTCCTGTACCTTCACCCCCACAAAATTCTGAACCTGAACAACGTGCTATATTTCCACCAAATCCTGGCCCTGCATCACCTCCCCCCTCCGATCTTGACTTTCCCATTGCTATCCACAAAGGCCAACGCCACTATCCCAGTACTAGGTATCCAGTCCACCAATTCCATCACTCCTCTGCCTTATCTATTGGCCAACATGCCTTCACCACCCTTCTTAACAGTTACTCTATTCCTAAGAATGTGTGTGAGGCTCTACAACATCCAGGGTGGTTTAGTGCTATGCAGGAGGAAATGTTAGCTCTGTGGAAAACTGAGACCTGGGATCTCTGTCCTCTTCCGCCTGACAAACGTGCTGTCGGTTTTAAATAGGTATTCACTGTGAAGGTTCATCCCGATGGATCGCTCAACCGACTCAAAGCTCGGCTGGTTGCCAAAGGCTACTCTCAGTCCTATGGTGTGGACTACGAGGAGACCTTCTCTCCTGTTGCCAAGATGGTGTCTGTCCGTATCTTCAAATGTCTTGCTGCCATGCGTTGATGGCCACTCCACCAGCTTGATATCAAGAATGCATTTCTAAATGACATTCTTGAGGAGGAGTTATATATGACTCAGCCACCTGGGTTTGTTGTTCAGGAGGAGGCCTCCAAAGTTTGTCTCCTAAAGAGATCTCTGTATGGTCTCAAGCAGTCTCCTCAAGCATGGTTCGGGTGCCTATCTCAAGCACTCAGTGAGTTTGGCATGACCAGGAGTGCTAGTGACCATTCAGTCTTCTATAGACATTTACAAAAGAAGACGATCATCCTAGTTACGTATGTGGATGATTTGATCATTACCGGCAATGATGCCGAGGGGATCTCTCCACTAAAGAAGTTCTTGAGCGAGCAATTTCAGATTATCGACCTGGGCAAGCTCAAGTATTTCCTTGGAATTGAGATACTACGATCTTCTCGTAAAATCCTTATATGTGAGAGAAAGTATGTCCTTGATATGTTTTCAGAATACGGGTTACGGGGATGCAAACCTACTGACTCAGCGATGGTTCCTGAGGTCAAACTGATGCCAGAGGATGGAGAACCTCTACATGATCCTGAGAGATATCTGAGGCTAGTTAGGAAGCTTAATTATTTGATAGTTACTCGACCTGATATTGCCTATCCAGTGAGTGTGGTAAGTCAGTTCATGTCTGCCCCTCGCACCACCCATTGGGATACAATGGTACGGATACTTAGATACCTTAAGGGATCTCCAGGAAAAGGATTAGTATACTCTAATCAGGGACACAACAGGATAACAGCCTTCACTGATGCCGATCGGGCAGGCTGCCCTATTAATCGAAGATCCACCACTGGATATTGTGTTTTCTTTGGTGGTAACCTCATTTCCTAGAAGAGTATGAAGAAGACTATTGTGTCTCGATCTAATGCGGAGTCAGAATATAGAGCAATGACAAACACCTCCTGTGAGCTAGTTTGGACAAAACATCTACGCGACGAGTTTTTCATGAGACTACACTGTGACAATCAAGCAGCAATGCACATCGCCAAGAATCAGGTTTTTCATGAGCAGGCCAAACATATTAAGGTAGATTGTCACCTGGTTAGAGACCTTTTCATAGGGACATCATCTTGTTCCCCTTGCATTTAGCTAATTCATGTTCGGACGAATTTTCAGCTCGCAGAGATCCTAACCAAGCCACTTCGTAAAACACACATTGATTCTATATCTAGCAAGCTGAGCATGTTTGATGTTTATGCTCCAACTTGAGGAGGAGTGTTAAAAGAAAAACCCTAACTATATATAGTGAGCTCTTTGTCTACAAGCCAATTAGAGAGTGAACAAGTTTCTCCTGCACCTGAGTGCAGTTCCTGTTAAAGTTTTCCACTGCTTAGCTTCACTGTCCCGCCGCAACTCCTGTGGAGATTTACATTCAGGAATAGCCTCTTTGTTGCTACCTGGAGGTAAAATAGCACATTCCAGATTTAAGATCTCTTTGTACCTTCAGGAATCCAGCACATTCTCCATTAGTCAACAGCCATATCTCTCAGAGATTATACAGAGATCTGATCTTATAATTTGGGATGAGCCTCCAATGTTGAATTGTCATGCTATTCAGGTAGTCAAGCGTACGTGTAGAGACCTAATGAAATTTAAATTTTGTGGAGCAACTGACCGTATCTTAGGGGGGAAGACAATAGTCCTTGACGGTGATTTTAGATAGATTTTATCGGTTATCTAGAAAGCTAGAAGGGAAACAATTACATTCGTTACAACGTTCTTATAGTTGGGAAAGTTGTCGTGTGCATCTTCTAAAAGAAAATGTGTGTTTCCTTCGCACAATTGATAATGATCAGAGATTAGAGTTGAGACAATTTTCGGACTGTGTTTTTAATGTCAGCGAAGGAAAATTAACAGCAACTATGAGGAGTAAAAATCCATCACAAGTTTTGATTGATCTTCCATCTGTTCTTCTTATTAGGGAATAAACAATCTGGTAGATGCTATTTACACAGATTTTACCATGAATTATGGTCATTGGTCTTATCTTGAACAACATACAATATTAGCCCATTGAAATGAAGAAGTCGACAAAATAAATGCATATATTTTGTTGTTGGTGCCAGGAAAAATGGTAACGTATTTGAGTGCTTACTCTATTGAACCTTCTCCGAATAGAGCTACAGAAGATAGCACTGGAGAAGTAAATATGAATCCTTCCGAATTTATAAACTCATTAAAATTCAACAGCTTGCCAAACCATTGTCTTCAATTGAAAGAATGAGTGCCCATCATGTTGTTGAGAAATTTGAATCAAACATTGGGTCTTTGTAATGGAAGATGTTTAATTGTTGAAAAGCTCAGTAAAAAGGTTATTCAAGCTAAGATTATTACAAGAAGACATGTTGGAGAGTTAGTTATGATACCGAGGATTACAATGGCACTGTCATAGATAGAGTGGCCATTCACTATTCGTCGAAGACAGTTTCCTGTTAAACTTTCACTACTCTACAACAAGTTGGGTTATATTTGAAAAATCTTGTATTTTCACACAATCAATTGTATGTTGCGCTTTCATATTTTATTCCTCCAAGTGGGTTGAAAATATTGCTCAATGACAACACCGATGAAGACATCTATGTCACACACAATGTTGTTTATCGAGAAGTCATTGATGAAGTCCATGAATCAATTACAAACTTATGATTGTTTAATATGTGTTTTCGAATGTATATTTTCATTTTATTCCTTTTTTAGGAAAGAATTTTATCAATGTTAATAGTGTTTATAGATGAATTTTTTATATTTAATTCAACTTCATACAATGTAATCATAGATATTGAAGGAACAAATTGTAATGTTTGTAATGTTCTGATTTTATTATTGGCATGGGTAAATTTTAATCCATGTTGTGTGATGATCAAATATTGTGTGTTTTGAATTTATCTTGAAATATTAAAGAATGTTAAAATCACATACTTCAATTATATGCATGTTACGAGACAATCAAACATTATTTAACACGAAAACGAAATTTCATAGTGTTTAATTTTTCTCATATTTTTTTTGTTATTTATATTTATGTCATTCTTCTTTTTATTCAAGAATATAGAAAAAGATATTTTGACCACAAGTAAAAATATAGATAAAGATATAGTAAAGATACAAATATTAAAGGATCAAGAAAAATAATCATAGGAATAATGATATTTAGAGATCATATCTTTATACCAAATATTTTCCTAAATAATCTTTCTAGAGGAATTTACCAAAGATAACGATATCATCCACCATATAAAATATCTATGAACATAGGGGGTCCAAGGCATAGATCCTTAACTTTAGGCCCACACATACAATAGACAACTACAACTTTATTGCTTTCTTCTTTTGGCTTGCATCGTCGTCTAACGATCCCGTGATCATCATCAAGATCGTCAATTCACCATCGCAAAAATCTTGTTATTGTTTTTGGTGTAAATAGTTTAATGCGTCAAGTAGGGATTCTTTGACTCGATGGCATGAAAGACCCGAAGTCAAACTAAAAAGAATCATGGATAAAACAATCCCTAATGTTTGGAACACGAAGGAGCTTCCATGTCGGGAAGTCGCTGCACAACTAATAGCGACCCACGACTTCGTAGCCCGATCGGAAAGTCAAAAAATAACAGGTACCCCCATGTTCTTACGACTCTCAACTCGAAGTCGGAAAGGAAGAATGTCCTGAGCTGACTGTAAGCAAGGCATGTTCAGGACAACTTCTCGAGAATAACTTAAAAGACCTACGACAGAAACTTAGTCGAGGTCCCAAGTTCGAACTTAGGGGAAATTTGAAAAGTCATACAGCATGCTACGTAAGTCAGATCACACCGGACGAAGAAGATGAGCCGAGTTCGACTGATCATGGATTAATCTTGAAAGCTGATCAAGATATAGTCAAGATGATAGAACATTTAGTAGACAAAAAAGTAGATTACTTAGAAAGAGGGAAGAACGAAGTAAGGAAAACCTATTCTTTTTCTCAAAGATACTTCAGGGAATACCACCAGATCGGTTCACGAAGCCTCAACTAGAGACTTATGATGGAACCACAGATCCGAGTTAACATGTCCAGAATTATGAATCCATCATGGATATTTATAGAGACAATGATACTATCATGTACAAAGCCTTCACAACTACCTCCAAAGATGTAGCTAGCGCTTGATTGTGTTCCCATCCACCGGCTTGCATAGATTCATTCTTTGACTTCTCTTGGTTATTTACCAAGAACTTCATTAGAAGTCGGAGCATTAACATCACCCTGAACCATCTACGTCAACTCTTCTAAAGATCAGAAGAGAAACTTTCCGACTATGTCAAAAGAATCAGTCTTTCCAAAGTAAAAGTCAAGAAGGTAGGTGAAGAGTAGAAAGCGAAAGTGTTCATCAACGGGTTAAAAAGTTCCAACTTATGCTATCAGCTAAACCTTAATTATTCCTACAATTATAATGACCTTATGGAGGACCTCCATAAACATGAAGGAGCCGAAGCAGCCTTGGTTACACGAGAATAGACCAAAGGAGTATAAAATAGATCACGACAGTTCGGAAGACATGAAGAAAGAGAAAATTGGAATCGAAGGAAAGAGGGAAGGAAACCAAGTACAATAGTTTTCCACTTACACATCCCTCAATGCTTCGAGAAGCAAAGCACTACAAGGTGCATGGGATGAAAACTTTCTCTTTAAACCAACCGAGAAGCAGAAGTTCCTCTCGAGAAAAGAAGATATGACCCGATATTATATATATCATTGGCACCATGGTCATGATATAGAAGAATGCCGACATCTAAAAGTTACAAGTGAAGATTTGATCAGAAAGAGATACTTGAAATAAAAGCATAAAACAATCATAGTAGACAAGGAAGAGAACAAGGATGATCTCCAATGAAAGAGAAAAACCATTGACCAACTAGAGAGAGAATTTGTTCACCCCTAAAGGGGGAGGATAAACAAAGGCCACATAAACACCGAGGATCAACATCATTATAAGGGGACTTCCACCGATGGAAAACCTTTCACTTTCAGAAGCCAATGTCAAATATGTAAGATTTGTTGTTCCCGAACCCAAGAGAGTTGGGTTTGAAACTAAGGTGCATTTCAGACCTCAAGATGATGAAGGATCGTCGGCCAACATCATCTACTTCAATACCATAAAAAGCATAGGCCTAACGAAGAAGGACATACAACAATCTAAAGTACCCCAAGTCAGCTTCATAAGAAGTTCCATACTCGCTAAAAGGCATATCACTCTCCCCTTGATAGTCAGCGATAAGAATACAAGGAAGATAAGAACTCGGATAGCCAACTTCACTGTCGTACTTCTCCCCTCAGCATATGATGGAATCCTAGGCCAACTTTCATTCATCGACTTGAAGATTGAAATTTCCCTAGGATATATGATAATCAAAGTTTCTAACTCCTTTTGGGGAAGGGGAAGTCAAGGGGGATCAAATGCAATCTCGTCTGTGCTATTTGGTAACACGGAAGCAGAATCAACTCGAAGATATCCCCAAGAGACCAAGCAATTACAACTCGATCCAAGAGACGAAAAGGAAGATATTGAGTCAAACCCTTGATGTATTGAAATTAAGTGATGAGAAAACTTTAGTATTAGATAGTCTAAGTATACATCAAGGCTGAGGACTCGTCTGCTTGGGAAGTTAGTCTATAGTGTGAGCGCAACAAGGTTGGTTTAGAGGGGAATGCAGCAAGGTTGCTAACATTGAGGTCATTAGTAAAGGGAAAGTAGGGCTCGAGCATTTGGTCATCTACAGTAAGGAATAGCAAAGCCTAGATTGTATCTGTGTGAAAAGGATAACTGCAGTAAGGTCGAAGGACAATAAGGCTGAATTTAACAAAGGGTTCACATGAAGTCAAAGTTCTCGTGATACCTTTTACATAGTGTCAGTGTCCTTTCTGCATCAAAACCAAAAGTCAAGGGTTTGGCTAAATGGTTCCAAGGTGGCATGAAAACGATGTTTCAAGAAAAAGATGACTTCAAGAACATGAAAAAATTTGGGATTGACTACAAATACAGAGGTGCTGCCCAAGATTTGTAGAACTTGTAAATCTGTTTGCTCTGACCTAAGAACTCGTGCAGTAAGGCTCCAAGTGAACAAAATTGAGAAGTTTATAGCTGAAGATTTAAGTCAGCTATTTGAAAAAAAAATATTGGAAGCAAGAATTAAATAGTATTACTATTAGACAAACGATTTTAAGAGAACGTTTCGAATCTTGTACAGGGGAAGAAAAGATTTTGTAATCGGTTTGTGTTGTCATTTAAACATTATTAGGTAACAGGCTGATTATGAGCCTAAAAAAATCGCACGTAGTGCTATCCTCTTGATATATCACATTGATTATCAAGGAATGACTGGAGTAAGGGATATAGCTATATTTTAACTATATTTCATAACAAGTATAAAAATTCCTTGTGTCCTTTACATTGCTGTTTTCAATATCTTTAACCATATTGCTAATCAACTTTGATCAAAAAAAAAAAAAAAGAAAACCAACACTACTACAATAAGGTTTCATATTTTTGCAGTATGTTTAAAACAACCTTACTGTCATACTAACCTTTGTTGGTTTGAACATAAAGTTTCGAAATCATCCCCCTTCCCAAGTCTCACAACAAGCTATTTTAACACTTTCAATTGGTATCAAAGCCAACCTTTCTAGCCTTAACAGCTCTTGGACAGGAACTCCATTGTATTTAGGTTGCAAAGAAGTTCGTAATCCACCTTTTTAGAATGTTAGAAGCTAGTAAAGTTTTCATTCCCTATGAGCTGCCTTTTCAGATGACAAAAGGAAATTTGTCCCTGAAAATGAAAAAGATTTTTCTGAAGAGGATAAGGAATTTGACGGACGTACCTTAGGGATTATTGTAAAATCCCTAGGAAGGGACATGCTTGAATTGATTATTCATTGTAAAACAACAAAGGAGGCATGAGATGCCTTAATCTTGAGAAATGATGGGAAGGATGAGAATCGAGAAAACAAGTTGAATCTTCACATTCAGCAATATGAGCTTATGAAGATGAATTATACAGAATTCTTGACAGAGTTCTTTGACAGATTCAACATTGTTGTCAATACCGTAAGAGATCTAGGGGAGAACATTTCTCCTCAAAAGGTTAACTTGATTTTTTTGAGGTGTCTCCCGCTTGAGTGGGACATCAAGGTTGCTGAAATAACGATTATAGAACCCGTCGTAAGGTACTACAAATTGAAATTAATGTACTACTTCACACCACACAATATTTATAATAATGTAGAATTGATGAGCACGAGTCGATCCCATTATAGTTTTTATGAATTAAGTTGTCAATCTATTTATCTTTTCTCTAAAATTGGGGAGGGGTGGGGGTGGGTTTAAGTGTAACAAGAATAAAATGAGAAAAGACAATTTAACTAAAGATTTTTTATTTTGGTTTTTGAAATGTTTTTATTAGTATTGATAAAATATATGGCGATCGTAGTTATCATTCTTCATGGATTTAATCATTGACTAACATTCTTATTTCATGTTCATTTATGATAGGTACTCCTAATAAAGCACTATAAAAAGAGAGTTATCGATGAAACAATTGGTTACCATAAAGTATGCCATAGCCAAACAAACATGTTTACTCTATGTGCAAAAGAGAATGTAACATAAATTAGACATGCGCATTGCGGTTATTTCTGAACCATCTCATAATATAACCTAATATAGATTAGTGCTATATTATACTCATTTCATGTGATCATAGGTTAACCAAAAGAGAATGACATTATCCTACAACATGCTACTTTCATCAACCAAAAGAGAATGGCTTGATTGCATACATGCTTCTCCTACGTACTAAGGTGATCAATCAAAATACATAGAATAGGCAATTGAAAATAAAACAACACATGAATTTGATATCACAAATATGGAACATGAAATTAATTAATACTCAAATCACATCTCAATAAAATCCATGAAAGAGATCTAACTACTACGCCATACTAAAATCTTGTGCTACCATAGTCATGAAGGAAAACAACAACTCCAACAGTCAATTGAAAGTAGCCATTTCAAAACAACTAGGAATAGAGTATAAACCTATTAGCCAATGATAATTGGTTTATAGAAAAAGCTAATTACAATCCATAATGATGATAATACAATAGAGCATTGATTGGAGTCGTCTTAGATAATCCTTTCGTCAATGGTGTGAAGAGAAGGCAAGTCCGACACCGTCCCGGCCATGTCTCCAATGAAAAACCCTGACAAAATTAGTCTCACTTTTGTTCTTTAAGAGTGGGTATATATAGAAAATGTAAAACAATTGAAATCCCACCAAAATAGCAAGAGAAGATTGTGCAATTTCCAGGGGGCGAATGGCTCGTGCGTAGGTGGCATGACCCATGCGCAGATGGCATGGCCCGTGCACAGACCTCATAGCCCGTGCTCAGAGAATACGAAAAAGCATTTGGCATGACCCGTGCTCACTTAAAAATATTCATACTTCAATTTTTAAGCTCCAAAAAGTAGTAGGCACGTCTCGGCTTATCCACGATCAACCAGAACCATAGAAATTCAGCTTCAATTCTTCTTCCACGTAGCTTACGACCAAAATCATTCTATACTCTTCATTCCTACAATAAAAACAAGAAATAAGAGAGTATCGACGCTCTAACCATGAAAGGAAGTAAAACGACTCAAATTAAGACCAAAATAGACCAAAAAAAAAAACACATTACTGAAACAAAGAAAATGATGCATGTTTTCACACTCATCAAATTCCCCCAAACCAAACATTTGCTTGTCCCTAAGCAACAGAAAATACACAAGAAAAAATCAGAACAATGAAAAATAAGAAATCGTGATAATTAAATAAACAAGTTTCATCACACATATTTCTGCAGGCCATTTCATCATTCCCTTCTCACCACACTTCATATAGTTTCATTGTGATGATGCTCTTCTGATGTTCCTCTGCTGCACTTATGAGGTTGTTCCTTTAATGTTCTGTGGTGTCTTCTTCTTTCTTCGTGGGGTTACTCCCCCTGAGTTCTATGGCTTGATGTCCTTTCCCCTTGAGGCTTTGGTCACTTTGAAAACTTTTCTCCTATTGCTACAACTGTTGATCTTCTTTTGAGTTCTTCTGCAGACCTTTGAGGCTTGTCTACGGCTGTAGCTTTTTCTGTAGACCTTTTGGAGCTTTGTTGCTTTTTTTCCATCCTCTGCGGTCTTCTTTCCCTTTTTGTTAGCATTAAGTACCGATGTGAGGGATTCAATTGTAGTCCTTAGTGCTCTGAGTTCAGAGGAGGTGGTCTGTTGAGAAATTATGGCTTTGCGTGTCTCCAGTTGAAGCTTGTTCTCGAGTAGTCTTAATATGGTGTCATTATTGCGGATGTGCTCTATAAGCTGTTGTTGAGTGGCTTGTAAGGCTGTTTGAATTTTGCGTAGATCAGTAGAGTGTTGTCCTCTTAGTCTATTTAGGTTGGATGCATTGAGCTGATATTGCGGGAGATTTAGTGCATTGGCTCTTTGGATTTGATCTACAAGCCCTTTTGGCATGTTGTGGAGGGTTGCCTGGAAATCATCAAAGTGTTGTGTCCTTGTTATTTTCTCGTATTCTAGTTTCCTTGCAACTGGTTGTAGGCTGCTAAGGAGATTCTTGAATGCATCCCTTATCCTTTGATGCATGTTGTAGACCTCCTTATCCAATTACGTGAGTTTGTATTCCATCGCAGTTTCTGATTGCAGAGGATGTTGTAGACCTACATGTTGACGTGCAGAGGATGTATTCTAATTGCTATTGTTCTTGCAGTAGAGGATGGCCTTTCGATGATAGGTGTCATTCTGACTTCTCCTAGGACCTGTCATCTCAAGATCAGATGTACCATTATAGAGTAAACCTTGCGAAAAACCAATAGATGGTGGGTCTGCCCTAGTTTGCACTATTCTAAAGGAAGATGGTGGTGAACACTCGATGTTTAGTGGGCTTTGGCCTTGCTGTTCAGATGGAGTATCACTCATCAGATGCCTTTGTGAGCATTATCGTCTGCAGTCTGATTCTCTGTTTGTGGTTGGTTTGTTTCCTCAGATTCATCTTCAATTATGACTATTTCTTCAATCTGAGTGGGACTGAGGCCAAGTGCGTGATTTGTGTGAATTTTTCTTTCTTCTTAGTCCTTAGGTGGTCTGTAGGGATTTTCTTCTACGGTAGCCTGTGTTGCATCCTTTGTTGGTGATGTGGTTAGGGAAACCTCCTTTATTGGTGATTCTTCTACTGCGATTCCCTCCTGTACTGCTGATTCTGATGTAAGGGATTAGGCTAAAGCTAATTCTGTTATTGGGGACTCAGTTGTAGGTGACTCTATGGCTCTCTCTCCTATAACAGATGGTTCTGCTATCAATTGCTATGGATCTCTTCTTTAGCTACTTCATTAATGATGACATCATTATCATGAACTTCTAGCTATGGAAATTCATCATCACCATCACCGTCTTCTGAGGGTTATGCTCTGCCGACTGTTGGCCTTGACAGATAATCAGAAATCTCTAAGAATGCTGCCCTGATGCTTGACATGTTGCAACTGTGCCTGTTTGTGCCTCCTTGTTTTATATAGCCTCTTTACTTCAGCCTCCACTTTAGGGGTGTGCACGAAGTTTTCATGTTGTAGTTGTGCCTCCTTGTTTTAAGTGTTGAGTCTTTGACTTCTAGAACCCCACTGAATAAGATATAAGGTTCAGTTGGTCTCTCCTTCTTATTAGCTTCCCTTTTCTGAATCTCGACAAGTTGATGGATTTCTTCCTCTATCATGTTATCAATTACTCCAATTTCTATCTTGGAGCCATTTGGGTTTATCCTATATCTTGTGGTTGGTTCTGTCGAGGTGAGCTTCAACCTTGGTTGTCCTCTTGAGCAGAAGATTGTGTTGTTTGATGAATTTTTTGACCATCTCTTACTTTTGAGTCTTGCCTAGCATCTCATCTGTCATGGTTCCGTGTTCTTAGACCTTCTCTTGTATGGCTTGGACCATCTACAAAGCTTTGATGATCTCCACTTTTGCTGGAGATTGTTGACTTTGGTTGTTGTTGTTGTGGCCCAAGCCTTTGACGCAGTTGTGGGACTATCTTCGTCAATTATGGACAGATCCATTCCAATACTGGAAATTGGAATGATCATAATTGTGACGAGTTCAGTTGTGGCAGACCCTATTGTTATTGTGTTTGCAGTAGAGGTGCCATGAGATTGTCCACTCTACATCAATCTGAGTTTGGCTTTGATGGCCTCTACCTCCTTTCTTGTATATCCCTCTGCAATGAGCTCTTGTCGGAGTTGAGCTTGTGGTCCTTTCCTGATTGCTTGATAGCTTCTTTGAGCTTCTAATATGAGATTTTGGAGGTTTTCATTTGCACCAGCCTTCAGATACTTCAGTGCCATATTGGCATCATGAAGTGTAGCAAGTTCTGGTTCCTTTGGTGATAAGGTTCTTGAAGATGAGCACTCGATCGTTTGCCTAGTCTACTCTTCTATAGATGCAGATTGTGCTTGCACTTCCATCTTAGTCGGCTCTGCAGATACTTCAGTGTCATATTGACATCATGAAGTGTAGCAAGTTCTGGTTCCTTTGGTAATAGGGTTCTTGAAGATGAGCACTCGATCGTTTGCCTAGTCTACTCTTCTGTAGATGCAGACTGTGCTTGCACTTCCATCTTAGTCGGCTCTGCAGTAGGGTGATGTGATCTTACTCTTCTGACGTCTGCAGAACGAGTCTTCTTTTAGTCTCCTTTGTTTTCTTCATTTTAACTGTGATTACCTTCTTCCTGACCTCCCCAGACTTCTTCAGAGGCTGGTCTATAGCCTTCGCTATAGTTTAGACTATTGCTTGCTTCTTTGAGAAACCGATAGGCTACTTGCCTATCTTCTTACATCAATTTGATTGGCCACAGTTCATGGCCTTCTAGCTTCAGTTTTTCTTTAAAGATGATACTGATGACCCTTCCAAACAGAGGCTATTTTGCTTCCACAGGTTTTGCAAGTTTATACATGAGCAATTTTACACAGTTGAATTTGTGCTTGGTAGTATACACATAATCTTCTGCTGGTCAGATATGATCTGATCTTTGGAGAACTCTCTCGATGATATCACCTTTTTCATGACGTCTGCAGCTTGTTCTCTTTAGACAATTACTTCTTCATCGTTCGGATGCCTTCCTTCTATCTTTCTTCGCTGAGCATGGCATGCCTTCAATCAAGTATTACAAAAGGTGGGATGCTTCTAGGTCCTTCATTCGAGATCTTGAAGTACTGCTCAAATTCATTTTGATCTATGTTGATCCCAATTTTTCTTGTGAAGGTATATGTGATGAATTGGTGGTCATCTGCAACCTTTTCCTTCTCGATGAAGTTTAGTACCTCTTTATTATAGATCCTAATGGTTTTCTCACAAAAGTCTTGAATCAGCTCAGATATTTCCTTTACATTGCCCGATTTTTTTCTTAATGTCTCGAAATCGAGAACTACACCTGTTTGTAGCTCAACCTTCTTCGTTGGGCTTCGTTGCTCCATTGACTTGTCGTTTTTGGGAGTGCTGGATCGGATGTTGTCCACTTTACAATGAAATTGAGAGATCGAATTTGAGAGAGTTTATGAACTTAGGACTTTGCAATTGAGCTTGCAGTAGAGAGAATGAAAGAGGATGAGAGTGCATGAGAGAAAATAAGAGAGTAAAAGTATCTTTCTGATTGAAAATTTTTAGAATTCATACCCTTTGAAAAAATATTATCGTTGCCAGTTGTTTTTTACTAGCCGTTTTGTAGATTTATTCATTGATTTGATCATTGTGTGATTTTAGGCAATCAGTTATTAAAACGTTATTTTCCTTCCAAAAATTGGAATACAGAAGAGTAAGAATTACCCTAGTCTGCATCTCACATCTGCAGTAAAGCAGTAGAGCAAAAATAATGCTAGTCTAGAATCTACATATGCAATAGAGGAGTAAAGCATTTTGGTCATTTTATTGATTTAAATCAATTATACCCAATTCACCTCGGAATTGAGTAAATTTGGTCTCATCAAGAGGTTTTATAAAAATGTCTATAATTTATTTTTCTCTTGGAACATATTCCAATTTAATGTGTTGCAAATCTCTCACCCAATTTATTATTAGTGCAACCAAATATAATGTCATCAACATAAATCTGCACTAACAATATATGTTCTTAATGTTTCTTAAGGAATAAGGTGGTGTCTATCTTCCCTCTCTGAAAGTTATTTTCACATAAGAAAGTTTAGAGAGTTTCATACCATGTCCTTGGACCTTGTTTCAGTCCATACAATGTCTTGTCTAACCTGTAAACGTGTCTTGCAACTAGCCTAGCTTTGTTTCTGATGATTGTTCCATTTTTATCCATTTTGTTTCTGAACACGCTCTTGCAGCCAACGACTAGATAATTTTTGGGTCTTGGTGTCAGATACCATACTTTATTTCTCTGAAACTCATTCAATTCTTCTTGTATGACATCAACCCAATTTGGATCACTTAGTGCTTCACTTGTTGTCTTTGGTTTCATTTTTGATATGAAGCACACAGATAGACATTCTCTGGCTGTTGCTCTTCTAGTCTACATAGGTGCATCCTTGTCTCCAATGATGTCATCTTGTGTGTGTGCCTTGATCAATTTTCTTTTGTCTTGTTCATCATTTGTGTGTTCCAGTTGTTGTTGCATGATAGGTTGTTCTGACTCCACTGCATCATGGTTTCCTTCATTGTATGCAGACGATTTTTCCTTGTTTGTAGCTTCAAGACCTTCGTCTGTATCCTGTTCACTATCTATGCATTCACATTCCTCATCAAAGACATTAGCATCACGCATGGATTTTCATATTCATCAAAGGACACATGAACTGCCTCCTTAACTGTTTGTGTTCTTTCATTGTATACCCTAAAGACTTTACTAGTTGTGGAGTATCCTAAGAAGGTTCCCTGGTCTGTTTTGGGATCAAATTTCCCTAGATGATTTTTATCATTGTTATGTATATAGCGTTTGCATCCAAAGACATGGAAGTATTTGACACTTGGAATCTTTCCTTTCCATACTTCATAGGGGGTCTTTTTATGCAATTTGTGTATAATGCATCTATTTTGAATATAGCATGCAGTGTTTACTGCTTCTGCCCAGAAGGTTTTTGGTAAGTTTACATCTGCAAGCATTGTCCTAGTTGCTTCTATAAGTGTTCTATTTTTTTTCTGCTACAGTATTTTGTTGAGATGTTTTAGGCGCTGAGAATTTGTGTTTTATCCCATGATCATTGTAGTAGGCATCTACTCCTATTTGGTCAAATTCAGTACCATGATGACTTCTAATTGCAACTACTTCAATGCCTTTCTCATTTTGAACTTGCCTTAGGAATCTAGTTAGTAGATTATAGGTTTCACTCTTTTTTGCAAGAATATTACCCATGTATATCTTGAATAATCATCTACTATTACCAGAGTATACTTCTTCCTATTTAAGCTCTCTACCTCTATTGGTCCAAAGAGATCCATATGCAATTGTTCTAGAATTCTACAAGATTCTGATGAACTTAGAGGTTTAAAGCTTATTTTGGGTTGCTTACCTTCTTGACATGATCTGCATAACTTATCTTTTCTAAATTTTATTTGAGGAAGACCTCTTACTAGATTCTCTAAGGATAGTCTGAGTATAGTTTTGATATTCAAGTGAGCTAATCTTTTGTGCCATAGCCAGTTTGTGTTCTCATCTTTTTTTGTATAGAAACATGTTATTTGATCTGACTATGATGAACTAAAATCTACTGCATAGATATTTCCCTTTTTAGTTCCTATTATTTTAACTTCTTGAGTGATTTTGTCCCTTACTTGGCATGAATCATGAGTGAATAAGGCATCATAGTTTTTATCACACAGCTGGCTAAGGGAAAGCAGGTTATGTTCTAACCCTTTGACATAAGCTACATCTCTAAAAATTAAGGAAACTATACCAAGGGTTCTATATCCTTTTGTTTTACCTACCTTTCCCTCCTCCAAACTAGAGGTCCCTGTTCATTTCTGTAGTGCTTGAAGATGCTTTTGTTTCCTGTCATATGTCCAGAACATCCACTATCCAGATACCATGTTCCATCCTGTTGTTCCAGTTGTTTTTCTTCATTCTTTGCCATGAAACAGAGCTGAGTATTTGGGATCGTTTCTTCATCATCAGAGCCTGTCTCACTCCAAGTCTTAGCAGCATATGCTTTACTCTTTTCTTTTCTACCAGGATTTCCTTTGCTGTATTCCTTCCTGTACTTTTGTGCAGACGATTTCTGTGTAGGTCATCTGTATTGTGTAGCAAAGTGTCTTGGCTTTCCGTAATTATAGCAGACTTCTTTCTCTGCTTCTTTTTCTTTTGTAGAGAGATTCTTTCTGACTTTCTTCTTTTTGAACAGTTTTCTGAACTTCTTGCCCATCAGTGCAAGTTCTTCTAATATAACTTGTTCACTTGTAGACGAGTTGTCGCTTGTTTTCTCCTCTGCCATTGATCTCAGGATTTTTTTCTCGAGTCTTGAAAGCTAGACTTTTCTTCCTGGCCTCATTAATCTGCTTCTTCTACTCAACTTCCAAATTATGTATATGTAGTACACCATATAGTTGAGCTAAGGACATCTTGGCTAGATCTCTGGACTCCCTTATTGTTATGATCTTTGTCCCCCAGACCTCACCAAGTGATCTCATGAACTTTAGGTTGACTTCCTTGTTATCAAAAGTCTTCCCCAAAGTCTTGAGATTATTTATAAGTACATTAAACCTTTCATAGAAGCAGGTTAGGTTCTCATGAGATCTCATTGTGACCCAGTCATATTGTTGTATTAGAACATCCTTCTTGTTTTCTCTAATTTCATTTGTTCCTTCATTTCGGAGCAGTAGAGGATCCCATGCTTCCGTTGCAGTAGTTGTGTGACCACTATTTCAAACAAGTCATCATCCAGAGCTTTGAATATTTGATTTCTTGCTCTCCTGTCTACCAGTGCTAGATCCCAATCTTACCTGCTCCAAACTGACTTGGGCTTGTTTACTTCGTTGTTTGTATCAATTGGATCTGGCATCCTTGGTATATATGATCCATCGGTGATGATGTCATGCATTTTTCATATATGGAATCCAAGTATTCAAGCATCCTCAACTTTCAGTGATTGAACTTGTCGAATAAACATGCTGGTGGCTCTCCGCTGTAAGGGCATTTGGGTAGCTTTGGAGGAGCCATATTATCTTTACAGAACAAAATATTAGTAACTTCTTTACAAATTTAAATCTAAAAATATGGTCTTTTTCTTTCCAAAACTGTTAGGTCTGGAAAGTCAGGCTCTGATATCAATTGTTAGATCCACTTGTTTAACCTATAGGGGTGAATAGGTTGATTCAATTTATTTCAGTTGAATACAGCGGATTTGTTGCTTTGAACACTATTGTTCTTTGCATACTACTGAGATAATCTGCAGAAGAGACTCAAAGTGTATAAGTTTGTCTTTGTTTTGTTGTAGTAATCAATTTCTAACAGTTCTAAACACATCAAGCAAAGAAAGAAAGTAAAGAACACAAGATTTATACTGGTTCAGACACTCGTTATTAACTTATAATCGAGAGCTTAGTCCAGTCTTCGGTTGGTGACCAGTTTAGTCAATCCAAGAGGTGAGTTCACTATTTTCTTGTTTGTGGCTTACAAGATAACCCCTTTTACAAGGTAGCTAACTTTGTCAAAAGGCGAAGAACCTAGATCCTTGCGCAGATCCTACACTGGACTCTGGTGCAGTTTCTATTATTCAATGCAGACTAGTAAACCCTCTTCCTGGTTTCTTCTCGGTTCAACTCACTTGAGTAATCTTTGAATCTTAAATTGTTTTGCAGGCTTGCACTTAAATATCTCATTCAACAGCCTTACACACTGAGCTTCATCGATCCCTTTTTATAGGCTGAGGGAATAAACACGTGACTTATGTAGAGGAACTAATGTGACAGCTTGTCACATGCGTGCCTCAACTGATGTTAATAGCTCATCTATTTCAGATCCTCGTACTATCACACTCTAAACCTAAAATATTTGATTTGACTGAACCTCTTACCTCTGACCCAACCTCAGCAACCATATCTGCCACACTCGAGTCTGCTATGCCTTTGTCTTCACTCAATACTGTTAATACCTCGTCTGTACCCAGTTTCTGCTGCATCCTCGTCTGCACCCAGGTCTGATGCACTTTATGCATTATTGTGTTGGTCCTCGTCTGCAAGTTTAATCTTAGATCCTGAAACATTTGTAGGTCTTTTGTTGCCCATGATGTCTTAGTTGCTTAGCCGAAATCTTCTGTACTAGTGTGTATCTGGTGGCCCATGAAATGCTCTATATCTGTGGCCATCTGCTCTTCAGCATCTGACTTAAACTGTAGCTAACTAATTAATTTCTAGCCTAAGCACACTTACAACATCATGGTTTATACTCTTAAGTTTTGTTCATCAATTTCTATACAAGTTGAGGGATTGTATATTCTTATCACCTTTGCTTCTCCCTGTTTCTTTCCGTGTTGTTCTTTGCTTGATCACGCTTCATTTTCACCGTCTTTTGACCATCCTATTGCTTGTTTCCTCGTACAAATCGCACCGATGTATGAAAGCTCACAATTATTCAAAATAGGACAAAAATCAATTATGAATGTAAAGACGTCGAAACGATACATGAAAACAGTATAAAACTCAGCGTGAATCGAGGTAAACAACAATGATTGGTTCTTCCATCCTCATTCCATGGGGGGCCACGTGATATATATCAAAACTATCAAGATGCTATTGCGATATGTAGGTCGGATGGACCATCAGATTTCTTCATCACTTTTACATGTAATCCCATTTGGCGTGAGATTAGAAAAGCTATAGAAGCATTTCTTGAGAAGAAGCTTAAGACACACCCAATATTTTTGCTAGAGTTTTCAATCTGAAGACAAGGGAGCTAATAAAAGATTTAAAGGAAAAGAAGCTTCTTGGACGAGTTATAGCAGGTGATAAAATAATTTAATCATTGACTAATTATTTTCATATTATTTTAACTTTGGCTACTAATTATAATGTATTAATAACAGATATTTTTCTCATCGATTTCCAAAAATGAGGACTTCTTGTTGGGGCATATTGATCGAGATCTCAAACACACACACGCAATTGCAAAACAGTAAAGCGAAACGATGAAGACAGAGATTTAACGTGGTTTAGTCAATTTGACCTAATCCACGGCCGCACCAGCACAAGGAATTTCACACTCATAATTAGGGTTTACAATTACAGGGTATTTATAACCAAACACCCAACTTGGGCCAAAAAAACCCATCACCCAACTTGGGCGAAAAGCCCATTCAACAGCGAAGCCCAAATCAGACTCCACAACTCAACAATCTCCCACTTGGAGACTGATCACATCAAAACTGCACTTCAATGTGACTCTAGCAAACCCAAAACTGCAACTCCTCCAGGCTAGTGTGGCCCCTTCTCAACAATTAACCATGAAGGCCAGTTGAAGCTAAGAATAGCTTCAACTTCTCTGTAGTAACTCCCTTGGTCAACATGTCTGTAGGAATCTTCCTCAGTGACAAAGTGCCATCACTTATCAACCCTCTGATGAAGTGATACCTTAACTGGATATGCATTGTCCTCGCATGAAACACAAGATTCTTCGGGAGATGAATGACACTGTGACTGTCACTGTAAAGGACACTGTCTTGTTGCTTCTTGCCCCTGAACACCCACTTGTTCTGCAAAGCCTTCTTTCCTTCTGGTAAGGAAGTCAAGAACCAAGTATGATTCTTCTCAAGGGCGTTCATCTCCTCCTGCATGGCTAACCCCCATTGAGCAGAATCATCCGACTGCAATGCCTCATGATAACACTGAGGCTCTCCATTGTCAGTCAACAACAGGTAATTCGTTGACGGAGAATATCTCTGAGGAGGCCTAATGGTTCTGCTGGATCTCCTCACTTCTGGTGTGACTGGAACTGTCTCTTCACCTGTTCTGTCACCTGAGCTCCCACTGCTCCCAACAAGATATGTTTCTGTGATATCTTCTAGCTCTGCCTTCTCCTTCTCCTTCTCTGGTGGTTTCTGTGTGCCTTCAGCATCACTTGCAAACATGACCTTATACATCGTACTTTCATTGAATGTGACATCTCTGCTTCTGATAATCTTTCTATTCTGATCATCCCAGAAACGATACCCCATATCATCTGCACCATAGCCAATGAAAGTACACTTCTTTGCTTTTGGATCAAGTTTGTCCCTGTCAGCATCTTTAACACGTACATAAGAAACACAACAAAAAACTTTCAAGTGAGAGAGAGCTATATCCTTCCCTCGCCACTCCTCCTCAGGAATCTTGAACCCCATGGGAACCGAGGGTCCACGATTAATGAGGTATGCTGTTGTGCTTACTTCATCTGCCCAGAATGTCTTTGGCAACCCTGCATGAATCCTCATACTCTTTGCCCTCTCATTCAAGGTCCTGTTCATCTTTTCAGCAACGTCATTCTGCTGAGGTGTCTCAGGAATAGTTTTCAACATTCTAATTCCATTCTCAGCACAATAATCAATAAACTCACTACTACTGTATTCACCGCCATTGTCAGACTTCAAACACTTGATTTTCAGTCCAGTTTCATTCTCAACAGCAACTTTCCACTTTCTAAAGGTATTGAATACTTCAGATTTATGCTTCATGAAGTAAACCCATACCTTTCTAGTGGAATCATCTATGAAGGTGACATAGTAGCGCGATCCTCCCAATGATGGGACTGATGTTGGCCTGTACACATCTGTATGAACAAGCTCCAGCTTCTCTGCCTTGGGTGTCCTCCCTAACAATGCAAAAGCGACTCTCTTCTGCTTCCCAAACACACATGGTTCGCAGAAACCAACTTTTACCTCCTTCAATTCTGGAATCTTCCCCTTAGAGACTAGCATCTTCATACCCTTCTCACTCATGTGCCCAAGCCTTTGGTGCCACAGAGTAGAACAATGACCAGCATCATCACCAAGCAAGTTTGCTTCATTTGTGGATAACTCTACCATGTATAGAGTACCCTTCTTCCAGCCATGAGCAATCACCAGATTTCCCTTCACCACTTTCAACTGGCTGTCTCCAAATACGACCCGATATCCTTGAGCATCCAACATGCCCACAGTGATCAATATTCTCTTGAGTCCTGGAATGTATCTCGCATCCTTCAAGGTCCATACTGTACCAGCCAATGTTCTCAGATTGATATCTCCTATTCCTGTGATGTCGAGGGTCTCGTCATATGCTAGACGTACTTTACCAAAATTTCCTGCTCTGAAATTATGCATTGCATCCCTGCAAGGAGATGCGTGAAATGAAGCACCAGAATCTATGATCCAGGATTCAATCGGGCACTCAACACAACAAATCAACGCATTATCTACATCTTCATGTGCTGTATTTACTGAGTTGTCCGGCTTCATTTCCTTCGGAGCTGTGCACTCCCTTCTGAAATGGCCCTTTTTCTGACAATTCCAGCAAGTTATATCCTTGCAAGGTTTGGACTGTCCTCGCTTCTTGGACTTCGACCTGCCACGTCCTGAACTCTGCCCTTTCTCAGACTTCCTTCCTCTGCTATCTGTACTCATTAGAGAACCTGCAGTTTCTCCAGAGTTTCTCCTACGAATATCCTCGTTTAGAATCAAATCTCTGATTCCATTGAACGTTAATTTCCTAGTCCCGACGTGCTGGCTACCGCAGTGACCATTCCTGACCAACTATCAAGCAACAAAGATAACAATAGCAGTGCTTGTATTTCATCATCAAAGACAACTCCAACTGACATCAATCTCGATAGTATAGATGAACTCATTCACATGATCTTTAACACATGCACCCTCTAGCATCTTCGTATTAACCAGTTGACTAATCAGAAATACCTTGTTCGATGCCGATGGCTTCTCGTAAATGTTTGATAGCGCTTGTATCAAACCATATGTTGTCTTCTCGCTCACGATGTTGTACGCAACGTTCTTCGCCAGCGTCAAACTGACAACCTCGAGAGCAAGTTCCATTCTGCTTGGTCCATCGCATCCGGCTTCGTCTCTACCAAAGGAAGGTGTAGCTTCTTCTGATACAGATAATCTTCGATCTGCATCTTTCAGAAACCGAAATTGTTCCCATCGAACTTGTCGATTTTCACTTTACCGTCTTCTACCATTGCTCCCACTCGTCTGAGAAAACCCTAAGCTTTGTTAAGGAATCGATGAGGAAAGGCACCGCCGCAGTACTGTTCACCGCCGCGCCGGAACAGTTCTCGTCCAATTACTCGATCTCGATCTCGTCTTCAACCTTGCTCTGATACCAGTTGTTAGGATTTGGGGGAAAGCCCAAGGGGGAAACCAGATCCAAATCGGACCTGAGTAGAATACACATATGGACTGGGCCCAACTGCTAACCCAAAATCCTAAGCTGATGGGTTATGGGTTCCTCATATATATATTCTACTCTTTCTGTTTCTCCACGGTTGATGTGGGTAAACCTCCTCACACATATCCTCAATAATCTACCCCTTATGTGTGAGTCCATCCATATCACCAACTCCCCCTTGAGTCTGAATCCATGGGCTGTCTCCGTCCTGCGTATCGGGGCCGCGACCCAACATCTCAGGTCAACAAACCTGGCTCTGATACCACTTGTTAGGATTCGGGGGAAAGCCCAAAGGAGAAAACCACGTCCAAACCGGACCTGAGTAGAATACACATATGGACTGGGCCCAACTACTAACCCAAAAGCCTAAGCTGATGGGTTATGGGTTCCTCATATATATATTCTACTCTTTCTGTTTCTCCATGGTCGATGTGGGTAAACCTACTCACACATATCCTCAACAATCTCCCCCTTATGTGTGAGTCCATCCACATCACCAACTCCCCCTTGAGCCTGAACCCATGGGCCTTCTCTGCCCACATACTTGGACTTGGCCACTTACGCACCTGATCAACCCTCTTTGTGCTCTCTGCACCAGGGGATCCACACCTGATCAACCCTCTCTGTGCTCTCTACACCAGGGGATCCTTACTTGCGTATCCCGGTCCAACATCCCGGCCCAACAAACCATGGGCTCTGATACCACTGTTAGGATTCGGGGGAGAGCCCAAGGGGGAAACCACATCCAAACCGGACCTGAGTACAATACACATATGGACTGGGCCCAGCTGCTAACCCAAAAGCCTAAGTTGATGGGTTATGGGTTCCTCATATATATATTCTACTTTTTTCTGTTTCTCCATGGTCGATGTGGGTAAACCTTCTCACACATATCCTCAACACTTCTGCATGCACATTTTTGGATCACTATCGTAGTGGAGGACAAGCCCAAGACGGTTGATGGTATTGATAGGCTGGTGCAAGCTGAGAGTTCGAATAAGCTGAAATATCTTGGGGCACAAGAAAATGTCCTAAGACCTATGGTCCATGAACCATGTGGCAATGCTAATCCTTGATCACCCTGTATGGTCGATGCGATTTGTAGTAAATGCTATCCTAAGAAGTACGAGACAATCATCAATTGACAAACATGGTTTTGTTCAGTATAGACACAGAGAAGATGGTCAGCGTTATGAAATTGGTGAAGGTAAATTGTTGGATAATTGTTGGGTTGTTCCTTATAATATGGGTTTAGTGACGAGATATGATGTACAAATCTATGTTGATCTATGTGGTACCCGAAGCTCATAAAGTACTTATATAAGTATATACACAAAGGGCATGATAGATCAACCATTGTCATCGAAGATAAAAGTCGATCAGAAAGCTTTGATTCTATGTCCCACCACAAAGAAGTTGAGGAGGTCAACTAATATCTAGATAGTCGTTATGTTTCGTCAATAGAAGAATGTTGGAGGATCTACGAGTTCACGCTGCACGACCACAACCCTCATAGAACAACTACCCTTGCATCTATCAAATCATCAAAATGTCTTATTTTCTGAGATAAACTCACTTCAAGCCGTGGTGACCAAAACACACATTGGAAGAACAAAACTAATTGCTCAGTTTGAGGCAAATCGATTACATAAAGATGCATGTGCATTAACATACTCAGAATTTCTGGAGATGGGTTTGAAATAGTTCAAGGGATGGACAAGGAGACAGAGACAGACCATCATTGTTAGATTATATGATGCTCATCATACTTCTGGAGAGAGATTTTATTTAAGGATGCTATTAACTATTAAACGAGGTGCAAAAGGTTTTGAGGAACTAAGAATTGTTTCGGGTTGCTCGATGATGATAATGAATGGAATCAAGCTTTGCGTGAAGCACCCTCTTGGTCTTCTGGTTGTCAGCTACACATGCTATTCTCCACTATTTTATTGTTTTATGAGCCGAAAACCCCGAAAGAATTATGGGAGAATCATTGGGAATCTTTATCCGAAGATTTCTTACGGATGATCAGGAGAGAAACAATTGATTGTGTGCCAAATATAGTGGCAAAAAAATTAAGGAACATGAATTTATCTGAAATGAAGACATCTTGAATCAAAATGGACGATCCCTAAAAGATTTTCCACCAATGCCTTTAGCCATTGCCAACGAAGACCAACTTAATAACAATGAGTTGATAAGTGAAGAACTAGATTATGACTCTGATTTCTCAATGCGTGAGTTTCAACATTTTGAATAAAGAATAAAGAATAAAGATAGGTATTCACATCGGTGCTCAACTCATGTCACTGACGAAGGAGGAGTTTATTTTGTATATGGTAGGAGGGGTAGAAGAAAGACTTTCCTTTGGAAGGTCCTTATTAGGATATTTAGATCAGAAAATTAGATTCTCATATCAGTTGCTTCTTCAGTGTTAAAAGAAAAACCCTAACTATATATAGTGAGCTCCTTGTTTGCAAGCCAATTAGAGAGTGAACCAGCTTCTCCTGCACCTGAATGTAGCTCCTGTGAAGGTCTTCCTCTGCTCAGCTCCACTATCCCGCCGTAGCTCCAGTAGAGATTTACATGGTATCAAAGCTAGGTTTGATCTGAAACCCTAGCCGCTGTCGTTGCCGCCGCCATCCTCAGATCCGCTGTTGCCACCGCCACCGCCATCTTCATATCCGTAACCTCGAGCTCTACAGCCATCTTCATGCTCATCGGACAGATCTATCACCGCCCCGACATTACCAGGACTGCGCCACCAGAGCCGCAACCGTGACGACCCGACCCAATCCCGACGTCCAGTCGCATGACCAAACCCTCTTCGTCCACTCTCACAAGGTCGACGGGGACGATTCTTGTCCTTGGCCGGACAACCCCGCGCCGGCGAGCCTTGCCGGTGATGACCCTTCCCCGGTCGCATCTTCTCCTATCAATTACATAGTAAAAGGGCTTTCTGCTATTCTCAAGATTCAGGACGTGAGAATTCTCAGTACCAATATTTGATTCTTCTAAGGAAGACGCCGAGGCTTCTTCTACTAGGGGAAGCTACTCTATTGCTTCCTGTCCACCGAACCCTTGGCCAGACCTTGCTCCATCGATTTCCCCTACTCTGTTGAATAGAAATAGGAAAGGGAAGGTGTGAAGTTGACCAAGTCATTACAACCACAAAATGAGCTTTGGGAATTCGGTTTGGTGGAATCTCTGATTTTGTAGTGATTTTTGCATTTTCAGTGACTGATCTGATTTGGTCACTAGCTGATTTTGGGTATTTGGGAAACTTGTTGATTTTGGGTTTTTGGGTGGGTTTCGCTCAGTTCTTCTTGCTTCGGTCATCTCGGGTGTTTAGGTGCTATTTTGGGAAACTGGTGGAGATGCGAGGGACATATGAAATCCAAAGATATAGAGAATCGTGTCTTCATCGACGGGCTTTCGGGCGACGTCATCGAGCGCGAGCTCAAGGACACCTTTCGACGATTCGGTAAAATTCTCGATAGTCAAATCATGGAAGAAAGGGAGACTGGATGGCCTCGTGGCTTTGGATTTCAAATCTTTTCTGATCGCTGTGGAATGGAGGATGCAATCAGAGAGATACATGGAAGAGAATTTGATGATCATGTTATTTCGGTGAACAAGGCAATGCCAAAACCTGGAGATCGCAATGGCGCGTCAGGTAGGGATGGGTCTCAGAATTTGAATGCTTCTGATTAACGTACTGATTCGGAGAAACTTGCACTTTCATGCACGAATTCAAACAGCTACTAGCATCATATGTCAGTACACTGTCTCGAGCACAGACTCCCAGGGCTATTTCAGCCCACTCAAGTATGACTTCTAACTATTTTATAGCATCTAAACCATCTTGGATTGTTGATTTTGGTGCCATTGATCACATGACTGGTAATAAGATTATACTGTCACCACATCCAAACAATCCCCTGTTCAGATCGTTAATGGTTCAACCTACAATATAGAAGGAGTTGGATCTACCCAAAATAGCATAAAACATACAACTATCTTCTGTCCTCTATGTCCTTTTTTTTCTGAGAACCTCATGTCTGTGAGCAAAATAACACAACAGTTATATTGCTCAATTACGTTCACCCCATCTAATTGTACCTTTCAGGAACTGGAGAAAAACAAGCTGATTGGCACTGCATATAAGGACAAATGTCTGTATCGTATGGAGGGCTCACCCCAGAGGCTGGCTCACCTGAGTACCGTCAATGCTAAGGATGTTCATTATTAGTTGGGACCTCCATCTCTCCCGGTGTTGAAGAAGATACGTCCAGAATTTCAGTCTATTTTAGAATTAGTTTGTGAGTCCTATATTCAAGGGAAGCATGTCCGTGCTCCCCACCTACCCAGGTCTGTTGGTTAGTTGAATAGTCCTTTTGATTTAGAACATTCAGATGTTTGGGTTCCTTGCCCAGTTGAGCCGGTATCAGGTTTTCGTTATTTTATTACATTTGTGGATGATTTCTCTCGTGCCACTTGGATGTTTTGTTAAAACTCATGATTTTCTGTTTTCTTGTTCAAACTCAATTTCGGTATCAGGAAATTCTTTCAGAATTCATGATTTTCTGTTCTCTTGTTCAAACTCAATTTCACACAACTGTTAAAACTCTTCGTATTGATAATACGAAAGAATATATTTCGAGTAAGTTTGTGCAATACACGAATTATCATGGTATTGTCCATGAATCATCTTGTGCTTACACACCCCAACAGAATGGGGTCGCTGAACGCAAGAACAGACACATCCTTGAGGTGACTCGTACTATGATGATTCATGGACATGTAGCCCATCGCTTCTGGGCAGATGCGGTTCTCGCAGCCAATTACTTGATCAATCGTATGCCATCGTCTGTACTTGATGATAAAATACCATACAATGTCTTGTATTCTTTTGCACCTTTATTTTCTGTCATACCTAGAGTTTTTGGTTATGTTTATTATGTTCATGATACCCGACCTGGTCGTACAAAACTTGACCCTAAGTCCTTGAGATGCCTCTTTGTGGGCAACTCTGGTACTCAAAAGGGTTATTGGTGCTATAGTCCTAAGCTAAAATGGTATTTTATATCATATTATGTTATCTTTTATGGAGTCTATACCATACTACCTAGATTTTGAGTCTAGTAACTCCTCCACTCCTACCCCATATGAGAATACTCTGAAACTTCAAACATTTCTTCTTCACCGTCCGCGAGTAGTGGGCTACCGACACCTTATGGGCCAACAATTACTCAAATATACACTCGAAGGAGTAAGAATCTCTATTCTGATACTAACTCTATTCAAACTATGTAGGATCATGAATCTTGTGCGTCTCCTGCACATGTACCTCTACAAAATTCTGAACCTTAACAACCTGTTGTATTTCCACCAAATCCTGACCCTGCACCACCTCCCCTTCCGATCTTGACATTCTCATTGCTATCCGTAAAGGCCAACTCCACTGTCCTAGTACTAGGTATCCAATCCACTAATTCTATCACTACTCTACCTTATCTGTTGGCCAATATGCCTTCACCACTCGTCTTGACAGTTACTCTATTCCTAAAAATGTGTCTGAGGCTCTACAACATCCAGGGTGGTTTAGTGCTATGCAAGAGGAAATGTTAGCTCTGTGGAAAACTGAGACCTGGGATCTCTGTCCTCTTCCTCCTGACAAACGTGTTGTTGGTTACAAATGGGTATTCACTATGAAGGTTCATCCTGATGGATCGTTCAACCGACTCAAAGCTCGGCTGGTTGCCAAAGGCTACTCTCTCCTGTTGCCAAAATGGTGTCTGTCCGCATCTTCATTGCTCTTGCTGCCATGCGCCGGTGGCCACTCCACTACCTTGATGTCAAGAATACATTTCTAAATGACATTCTTGAGGAGGAGGTACTTTTCTAAATGACATTCTTTAGGAGGAGGTATATATTTCTAAATGACATTCTTGGTGTTCAGGAGGAGGCTTCCAAAGTTTGTCGCCTAAAGAGATCTCTGTACGGTCTCAAGCAGTCTCCCCGAGCATGGTTCGGGTGCCTATCTCAAGCACTCAGTCAGTTTGGCATTACCAAGAGTGCTAATGACCATTCTGTCTTCTATAGACATTTACAGAAGAAGACCATCATCCTAGTTGCGTATGTGGATGATTTGATCATTATCGGCAATGATGTCGAGGGGATAACTGCACTAAAGAAGTTCTTGAGTGAGCAATCTAAGATTTCCTTGGTATTGAGGTACTACGATCTTCTGGTAAAATCCTTATTTGTTAAAGAAAGTATGTCCTTGATATGCTTTCATAATACGAGTTGTAGGGATGCAAGCCTGCTGACTCAGCGATACTTCCTGAGATCCAATTGATGCCAGAGGATGGGGAACCTCTACATCATCCTGAGAGATATCTGAGGTTGGTTGGGAAGCTGAATTATCTGACAGTTACTCGACCTAATATTTTCTATCTAGTGAGTATGGTAAGTCAGTTCATGTCTGCCCTCGCACTACCCATTGGGATGCAATTATACGAATACTTAAATACCTCAAGGGATCTCCAAGAAAAGGACTAGTATATTATAATTAGGGACACAGCAAAATAGCAGTCTTCACTGATGCCGATTGGGCAGGCTGCCCTATTAGTCGAAGAACCACCACTAGATATTGTGTTTTCTTTGGTGGTAACCTTGTTTCCTAGAAGAGTAAGAAGCAGACTATTGTGTCGGGATCTAGTGCGGAGTCAGAATATCGAACAATGGCAAACACCTCCTGTGAGCTAGTTTGGACAAAACTTCTACTAGACGAGTTTTTCATGAGACTTCACTGTGACAATCAAGCAGCAATGCACATCGCCAAGAATCAGGTTTTTCATGAGCGGACCAAACATATTGAGGTAGATTGTCATCTCGTTAAAGACATTGCCATAGGGACATCATCTTGTTCCCCTTGCATTCAGCTGATTCATGTTCGGATGAATATTCAGCTCGCCGAGATCCTGGCCAAGCCACTTCGAAAAAGTCGCATTGATATTATATCTAGCAAGTTGGACATGTTTGATGTTTATGCTCCAACTTGAGAAGGAGTGTTAAAATAAAAACCCTAACTATATATAGTGAGCTCTTTGTCTACAAGCCAATTAGAGAGTGAACCAGTTTCTCCTGCACATGAGTGCAGCTCCTGTTAAGATTTTCTACTGCTCAGCTCCATTGTCCCGCCGTAGCTCCTGTGGAGATTTACATTCAGGAATAGCCTCTTTGTTGCTACCTGGAGGTAAAATAGCACATTCTAGATTTAACATCTCTTTGTACCTTCAGGAATCCACCACATGCTCCAATAGTCAATAGCCATATCTCTCAGAGATTATACAGAGATCTGATCTTATAATTTTGGATGAGCCTCCAATGTTGAATTGTCATGCTATTCAGGTAGTCAAGCGTACGTGTAGAGACCTAATGAAATTTAAATTTCATGGAGCAAGCGACCGTATCTTGGGGGGAAGACAATAGTCCTTGGCAGTGATTTTAGATAGATTTTATTGGTTATCTAGAATGTTAGAAGGGAAACAATTACATTCGTTACAACGTTCTTATAGTTGGGAAAGTTGTGGTGTGCATCTTTTAAAAGAAAATGTGTGATTCCTTTGGACAATTGATAATGATCAGAGATTAGAGTTGAGAAAATTTTCCGAGTGTGTTTTTAATGTCAGCGAAGGAAAATTAAGAGCAACTACGAGGACTAAAAATGCGTCACTAGATTTGATTGATCTTCCATCTCATCTTCTTATTAGGGAATAAACAATCTGGTAGATGCTATTTACACATATTTTACCATGAATTATGGTCATTGGTCTTATCTTGAACAACATATAATATTAGGCCCTTGAAATGAAGAAGTCAACAAAATAAATGCATATATTTGTTGTTGGTGCCAGGAAAACTGGTAACGTATTTGAGTGCTGACTCTATTGAACCTTCTCTGGATAGAGCTAGAGAAGATAGGACTGGAGAAGCAAATATGAATCCTTCCGAATTTAGAAACTCATTAAAATTCAACGGCTTGACAAACCATTGTCTTCAATTGAAAGAATGAGTGCCCATCATGTTGTTGAGAAATTTGAATCAAACATTGGGTCTTTGTAATGGAACATGCTTAATTGTTGAAAAGCTCGGTAAAAAGGTTATTCAAGCTAAGATCATTATAAGAAGACATGTTGGAGAGGTAGTTATGACACCGAGGATTACAATGACACTGTCACAGATAGAGTGGCCATTCACTATTCGTTGAAGACAGTTTCCTATTAAACTTTCATTTGCGATGGCAATTAAAAAAGTCAAGGTACTTTACAAAAAGTTGGTTTATATTTGAAAAATCTTGTATTTTCACACAATCATATGTATGTTGCGCTTTCATATTCTATTGATCGAAGTGGGTTGAAAATATTGCTCAATGACAACACCGATGAAGACATCTATGTCACACACAATGTGGTTTATCGAGAAGTCATTGATGAAGTCCAGGAATCAATTAAAAACTTATGATTGTTTAATATGTGTTTTTGAATGTATATTTTCATTTTATTCTTTTTTTGGGAAACAATTTTATCCATGTTAATAGTGTTTATAGATGAATATTTGTATATTTAATTCAACTTCATACAATGTAATCATAGATATTGAAAGAACAAATAGGGTTTAGGTTTGTGCTTGACTAAAATTTTTAAATCTGGACCGTCCAATATAAATTGAACAATTGAGATTAATTATTGTTAGTTAAATAAAATAAAGCAAATTACATTGTAAAAATAAATCATACACATCAAGTATATCACAACGAGAATGTAGAAGCTTTGAGAGATATAGTTCACAGTGTGGGGACATGTGGTACCCCCTTAAGAATATCAGAAATTAAGTAAAGTGCTCTTTATGTTACAAAATGATTGTAATGTTTTGATTTTAATATTCACATGGGTAAATTTTAATCCATGTCGTGTGATGATCAAATATTATGTGTTTTGAATTTTTCTGGAAATATTAAAAAATGTTAAAATCACATATTTCAATTGTATGCATGTTACGAGACAATCAAACGTTATTTAACACAAAAACGAAATTTCATAGTGTTTAATTTTTCTCATATTTTTTGTTATTTATATTTATATCATTCTTCTTTTTATTCAAGAATATAGAAAAATATAGAAAAATATATTTTGACCACATGTAAAAATATAGATAAAGATATAGTAAAGATACAAACATTAAAGGATTAAGAAAAATAATCATAGGAATAAAGATATTTAGAGATCATATCTTTATACCAAATATTTTCCTAAATAATCTTTCTAGAGGAATTTATCAAAGATAACGATATCATCCACCATGTAAAATATCTATGAACATAAGGGGTCCAAGCTATAGACCCTTAACTTTAGGCCCGCACATGCAATAGACAACTAAAAGTTTATTGCTTTCTTCTTTTGGTTTTCATCGTCGTCAGACGATCCCGTGATCATCATCTAGATCGTCGATTCACCATCGCAAAATCTTGTTACTATTTTTGGTGTAAATTGTTTGATGCGTCAAGTAGGGATCCTTTGACTCGATGGCATGAAAGACCCGAAGTCAAACTAACAAGAATCATGGATAAAACAATCCCTAATGTTTGGAACACGAAGGACCTTCCATGTCGGGAAGTCGCAGCACAACTCATAGGGACCCACTAGTTCGTAGCCAGATCGAAAAGTAAAAAAAGAACATGTACCCCCGAAGTCTTATCCTTGTTCGAAAACTTTAGATAGGAGATGTAGAAATCAATGGAAGAAATAATCAAGAAGGTGATCATCACTAACTTATGTTCTTACGACTCTCAACTCGGAGTCGGAAAGGAAGAATGTCCTGGGCCGACTGTAAGCAAGGCATGTTCAGGACAACTTCCCAAGAATAAATTAAAAGACCTATGATAGAAACTTAGTCGAGGTCCCAAGTTCGACCTTAGGAGAAATTTGAAAAGTCATACAGCATGCTACGTAAGTCAGATCACACCGGACGGAGAAGATGAGCTCAGTTCGACTGATCATGGATCAATCTTGAAAGTTGATCAAGATATAGTCAATATGATAGAACATTTAGTAGACAAAAAATAGATTACTTAGAAAGAGGGAAGAACGAAGTAAGGAAAACCTCTTCTTTTTCTGAAAGGATACTTCAGGGAATACCACAAGATCGGTTCACGACTTATGATGGAACCACAGATCCGAGTTAGCATGTCCAGAATTATGAATCCATCATGGATATTTATAGAGACAATGAGACTATCATGTACAAAGCCTTCACAACTACCTCCAAAGATGTAGCTAGCACTTGATTTTGTTCCCTTCCACCGGCTTGCATAGATTCATTCTTGGACTTCTCCTGGTTATTTACCAAGAACTTCATTAGAAGTCGGAGCATTAATGTCACCCTGAACCATCTACGTCAACTCTTCTAAAAATCAGAAGAGAAACTTTTCGACTATGTCAAAAAAATCAGTCTTTCCGCAGTAAAAGTCAAGAAGGTAAGTGAAGAGCAGAAAGCGAAAGTGTTCATCAACGGATTGGAAAGTTCCAACTTATGCTATCAACTAAACCTTAATTATTCCTACAATTATAATGACCTTATGGAGCACCTCGATAAACATGAAGGAGCCGAAGCAGCCTTGGTTACACGAGAATGGACCAAAGGAGTATAAAATAGATCATGACAGTTCGAAGGACGTGAAGAAAGGGAAAATTGGAATCGAAGGAAAGAGGGAAGGAAACCACGTACAATATTTTTCCACTTACACACCCCTCAATGCTTCGAGAAGCAAAGGACTACAAGGTGCATAGGATGAAAACTTTCTCGTTAAACCACCCGAGAAGCAGAAGTTCATCTCCAGAAAAGAAGCTATGACCCGATATTGTGTATATCATTGGCACCATGGTCATGATACAGAAGAATGCCGACATCTAAAAGTTACAATTGAAGATTTGATCAGAAAGAGATACTTGAAATAAAAGCATAAAACAATCACAGTAGACAAGGAAGAGAACAAGGATGATCTCCAATGAAAGAGAAAAACCATTGACCAACCAGAGAGAGAATTTGTTCACCCCTAAAGGGGGAGGATAAACAAAGGCCAGCATAAACACCGAGGATCAACATCATTATAAGGGGACTTTCATCGATGGAAAACCTTTCACTTTCAGAAGCCAAAGTCAAATGTGTAAGATCTGTTGTTCCCGAACCCAAGAGAGTTGGGTTTGAAACTGAGGTGCGTTTCAGACCTCAAGATGATGAAGGATCGTCGGCCAACATCATCTACTTCAATACCATAAAGAGCATGGGCCTAACGAAGAAGGACGTGCAGCAATCTAAAGTACCCCAAGTTAGCTTCATAAGAAGTTCCATACTCGCTAAAAGGCATATCACTCTCCCCTTGATAGTCAGGGATGAGAATACAAGGAAGATAAGAACTCGGATAGCCAACTTCACTGTCGTACTTCTCCCCTCAGCATATGATGGAATCCTAGGCCAACTTTCATTCATCGACTTAAAGATTGAAATTGCCCTAGGATATATGATAATCAAAGTTTCTAACTCCTTTTAGGGAAGGGAAAGTCAAGGGGGATCAAATGCAATCTCGCCGATGCTATTTGGCAACTTGGAAGCAGAATCAACTCGAAGGTATCCCCAAGAGACCATGGAATTACAACTCGATCCAAGAGAATAAAAGGAAGATATTGAGTCAAACCCTTGATGTATTGAAATTAAGTGATGAGAAAACTTTAGTCTTAGATAGTCTAAGTATACATCAAGGCTGAGGATTCCTCTGCCTGGGAATTGAGTCTATAGTTTGTGCGCATCAAGGTTGGCTTAGAGGGGAATGCAGCAAGGTTGCTAACATTGAGGTCATGAGTAAAGGGAAAATAGGGCTTGAGCATTTAGGCATCTACAGTAAGGAATAGTAAAGCCTAGATTGTATCTGTGTGAAAAGGATAACTGCAGTAAGGCTGAAGGACAATAAGGCTGAATTTAACAAAGGGTTCACATGAAGTCAAAGTTCTCGTGATACCTTTTACATAGTGTCAATGTCCTTTCTGCATCAAAACCAAAAGTCAAGGGTTTGGCTAAATGGTTCCAGGGTGATGTTTCAAGAAAAGGATGACTTCAAGAACAGGAAAAAAATTTGGGATTGACTACAAATACAGAGGTGATGCCCAAGATTTGTAGAACTTGTAAATCTCTTTGCTCTGACCTGGGAACTCGTGCAGTCAGGCTCCAAGTGAACAGAATTGAGAAGTTTATAGCTGAAGATTTAAGTGAGCTATTTGAAAAAAAGATTCGAAGCAAGAATTAAATAGTATTATTGTTAGACAAAAGATTTTAAGAGAACATTTCGAATCTTGTAGAGGGGAAGAAAAGTTCTTGTATTCGGTTTCTGTTGTTATTTACACATTATTAGAGAACAGGTTGATTATGAACCTAAAAAAATCGCACGTAGTGCTATCCTCTTGATATATCACATTGATTATAAGGAATGACTGGAGTAAGGGATATAGTTATATTTTAACTATATTTCCTAACCATTATAAAAATTCCTTGTGTCCTTTACATTGCTGTTTTCAATGTCTTTAACCGTATTGCTAATCAACTTTGATCAACAAAAAAAAAAAAAAACCAACACTACTATAATATGGTTTCATATTTTTGCAGTATGTTTAAAACAATCTTACTGTCAAACTAACCTTTGTTGGTTTGAACATAAAGTTTCAAAATCATCCCCCCTCCCAAGTCTCACAACAAGCTATTTTAGCACTTTCAATTGGTATCAGAGCCAACCTTTCTAGCCTTAACAGCTCTTGGACAGAAACTCCATTGTATTTAGGTTGCAAAGAAGTTAGTAATCCACCTTTTTATAATTCCAGAAGCGAGTAAAGTTTTCATTCCCTATGAGCAGTCTTTTCAGATGACAAAAGGAAATTTGTCCCTGAAAATGAAAAATATTTTTCTGAAGAGGACAAGGAATTTGACGGACGTTCCTTGGGGATTATTGTAAAATCCCTAGGAAGTGACATGCTTGAATTGATTATTCATTGTAAAACAGCAAAGGAGGCATGAGATGCCTTAATCTTGAGAAATGATAGGACTGATGAGAATCGAGAAAACAAGTTGAATCTTCACATTCAGCAAGCTTATGACGATGAATTATACTGAATTCTTGACAGAGTTCTTTGACAGATTCAACATTGTTGTCAATACCGTAAGAGATCTAGAGAAGAACATTTCTCCTCAAAAGGTTAACTTGATTTTTCTGAGGTGTCTCCCTTTTGAGTCGGACATCAAGGTTGCTGAAATAACGATTATAGAACCCGTCGCAAGGTACTACAAATTGAAATTAATGTATTACTTCACACCACATAATATTTATAATAATGTAGAATTGATGAGTACGAGTCGATCCCATTATAGTTTTTGTGAATTAAGTTGTCAATCTATTTATCTTTTCTCTAAAACTGGGGAGGGGTGGGGATGGGTTTAAGTGTAACAAGAATAAAATGAGAAAAGAAAATTTAACTAAAGATTTTTTATTTTTTGTTTTTGAAATGTTTTTATTAGTATTGATAAAATATATGGCGATCGTAGTTATCATTCTTCATGGATTTAATCATTGACTAACATTCTTATTTCATGTTCATTTATGATAGGTACTCCTAATAAAGCACTATAAAAAGAGAGTTATCGATGAAACAATTGGTTACCATAAAGTATGCCATAGCCAAACAAACAAACAAAATTCGTCTCACTTTTGTTCTTTAAGAGTGGGTATATATAGAAAATGTAACAAAAATGAAATCCCACCAAAATAGCAAGAGAAGATTGTGCAATTTCCAGGGGATGAACGACCCGTGCGTAGGTGGCATAGCCCATGCATAGGTGGTATGGCCCGTGCACAGACCTCATAGCCAGTGCTCAAAGAATACGAGAAAGCATTTGGCATGACCTGTGCTCACTTCAAAATATTCATACTTCAATTTTCAAGCTCCAAAAAGTAGTAGGCATGTCTCGGCTTATTCAGGATCAACCAGAACCTCAGAAATTCAGCTTCAATTCATCTTTCGCGTGGCTTATGACCAAAATCATGCTAGTCTCTTCATTCCTACAATAAAAATAAATAAATATGGGAGTATCATCGCTCTAACCATGAAAGGAAGTAAAACGACTCAAATTAAGACCAAAAAAGAAAAAAAAAAAAAAACACATTACTAAAACAAAGAAAATGATGCATGTTTTCACACTCATCAAATTCCCCTAAAACAAACATTTGCTTGTCTCTAGCAAAAGAAAATACACAAGAAGAAATCAGAACAATGAAAAATGAGAAATCATGATAATTAAATAAACAAGTTTCATTACACATATTTCTGTAAGCCATTTCATCATTCCCTTCTCACCACACTACATGTAGTTATCCTCATATCTTTAGATGATCACCTAACAAAGCACCACTCTCCAATCCGCCATGGTCGTGAGGACCATATCAATACTCGAATCATGCAAGGATAGAAATTCAACTCAAATAAGACAATTTCATTTCATTTCAATATTAGACCGGGTCCAAAGAAAATAACAAAGTAAGTGAAAAGAAGGTAGGCTATTTGATTTTTTTGAGCTAGGGTGCAAGGGTAGGAATATGGTACGAGTCAAAATAAATGATAAATGCATCAATCCCCTAAGGCATTGTGACTTTACACAAACACACCAAAAATTCTAAACCAAATAACTTCTTAGAGTCACCAAAAATTCCAAGGCTGTATGATTACTCGAAAAGAAAATAATTTTCTTTTTTTTGATATCGCAAATACAATTCTTGCACATTGTGTGCCACATTACATCATAAGAAACTAACCACCCAATACAAAAATATCCCAAATTCATCATTTTGACTCCAAAAGGATTCTTTTGTGGAGCTCATGGCGTGTGAATTATAGAACAACTCAAATAATGAATTCAAACATGCCCAATCAAAATGGTGTATCACATAGAATACAAGATGAAAGGAAGGAAAAATAAGGGAATAATAACGTTAGGTAAGGGAGGGTTATAAGGGTTATGGCTACACAAAGAGATAAAATAAATGATGTACGATGCACACCTCACTGCCTTACCACTACCAAGTGCTAGTAGCTTATATTCATTGTATTATAAGAATCTACCTCCTATAACTGCCCTTATATATATGTGCTCATGCTAGAGATGCAAAAGCAAATGTGGACTCTTCTAGACACAATTTAAAAAAAAAAAAAAACTGGACTCACATAACATGACTTATAAATTACCAATCTAACTCTATAAAAACATTGTCCTCAATATAAAAATAGCAAGTTAAGGATAAGAGGACAATACTCACAAATCTGTATGTCATTTTTGGGAAGAGGACGATCGATACTGCCTCTGAAGAGTGTTCGTCATATATGCAATAGAACTCTTCTTGTAGTTGCTGGTTTCTGGTTGACAGAATTTTCAATTTCTTGCTCCTTTTTCTTATAAGCTTCACTTTCTTGAATTCTTTCGGCAGCTCACCAACATTTGAAACCATAGACTCCATGTTTCTCGATTCCACTTTACGCTTTTCCCCATAGGTCTTCAAATTCAATCCTGGAAAGAGCCAAGACTCCTTCGCTAGAAAAACTGCACAATGATATGTCGTAGGTTACACTAAATGTTTTCCAAGATTATCATGAAATAACAACGTAAAATAATCTTCAATAATCCGAAATTTTTGAGAACTAGCAATAAAGGTATGGTCAAGTGTTGTAGCTTCAATACATCTTTTAGCATTTAAATTATGTCCTAAAGCCGTAGAAACTGATGTAATTGAACCTCCAAAAACTATAGGACGTTTTCCATTCAAAGAAAAATTGTGCCAATAACGAGCTATATTTGATGCATAATCAATTTTTTCTCGTTGTACATTGCATAAATATATGATTTCATCCTTTTCAACTTTTCATACTCACTTTGTCAAAAAATGGTGTAACTTATGACTTATTGAATATAATAGAATGTTGGGTTAAGGATCATAGAAGCTTCTGCAGATTATTCATTAAAAGTACTTCTACCAGAAACAGATTTCCAAAATTTCTGAAAATTCAACTCCGCATTTAAGGTGATTTTCTATGTAAGATCCACATGTACAACCTAGACGAGGATGAATAGGTTGTTTTAAAATTTATCAGTGTATTGGAGTGCAATAATGAATTTCAATACACTGATGTTTTTTGCAAACTACTGAGATGGTCTGATGTAGAGACTCAAACTTCGAGAGTTTGTCTCGCTTTGCTGTTGTGATTGATTCTTAACAGTTCTAATAGCTCACAAAAATGAAAAGCAAATAAAGAACACAAGATTTATAATCGTTCAGACACTCGTTATCAACTAATAACCGAGATCTTAGTCCAATCTTACATTGGTGACTAGTTTAGTCAATCCAAGAGGTGAGTTTACTATCTTCTTGTTTTTGGCCTACAAAACAACCCCTTATCAAGCGAGATAACTTATCAAAAGCGAAGAACCTAAATCCATGTACAAATCCTTTACTGGATTCTACTGTAGTTTCTATTCTTCAGTGGAAACTAGTAAACCCTCTTCTTCCTGTTCTTTAATTTAGCTCACTTGAATAGTTTTGAATTTGGATTATTTTTGCACAATTGTTCTTTCAATCTCTTATTCAATAGCTCTATTATTCTTTGAGCTCTTTGATCCCCTTTTATATACTGACGAAATGAACCCGTGACTTGTGTACTTGATCTGATGGTGACAGCTGGTCACATGTAAACCTTCACTGATGTTGACAGCTCACCTTTTTCAGATCTTCGTACTGTCACACTCTGACCTAAAATATTCGATTTGATTGATCCTCAGACTTCTGCCCCAACCTTAACAACCGTCTCTGTTGTACTCCAATCTATTGCAACTAGTCTGCACTTATTACCATTGAGACCTCATCTACACCCAGCCACTATTGCAACCTCGTCTATACCCAGATCTGATGCAATCCATGCATTGTTGTGTTAGTCCTTGTTTGCAAGTTCAATCCTAGATCTTGAAGCATTTGTAGGTCTTTTGTTGCCCATGCATGTCTTAGCTACTTGGCCAAAATTCTCTATAGTAGTCTGCATCTGGTGGTCCACAAAATGGTCTCCATTTATGGCCATCTACTCTCTAGCATCTCAGATAGACCGTAGATACCTACCTAATTTTTAATCTAAGCACACTAACAACATCATGGCTAATAGTCCTAAGTTTTGTTCATCAATTTCTATACAACTCGAGGGATTGCACATTTCTATCAATCTCCCCTTAAATTGATGCTAACAGAACTCCTAAGTAAAAAAAACAAGCTAACTCTCTAAATTACATTGTTTGATAAAAAGAAAAAAACTAGCCGTTGATATTTATCAACTAGCCGTTGCGCATATTTAGTCACTAACTTGACTATTGCGGAACTTTAGGCAGTCAATTTTAAAATGTTATTATTTTCCAAAAATAAAAATGCAATAAAGTAAGAATAATGCTGGTTTGTATTCCACATGTGCATGAGAGCAGCAGAGAATTTTGGCCATTTTATTGATTCAAATCAATCATACCCAATTCATCTCGGAATTGAATAAATTTGCTCTCATTAAGAGGCTTTGAAAAAAAGTGTGCAATTTTTTTTCACATGATCTTTGATAAAATGATATCGACATCAATATGTTTGGTCTTGGCATGAAAGACTGGATTATCAAAAATTGCCATTGCAAAAGTGTTGTCACAAAATATTGGATTTTTAGAAAACATCATATCATAGTCTACAAGTTGTGACCTCATCCACAGTACTTGTGGAGCACAGTTTCCTGCAGCTATGTATTCTGCTTCTATAGTAGAGGTTGACATCGTGGTCTTCTTCTTGTTGAACCATGAAATCAGCCTTGTACCAAGAAGTTGACATGATCCACTTGTACTTTTCTTGTCAACTCTATAACCTGCAAAGTCTATATCTGAGTAACATGTTATTGTAAAATCTGATTCCTTAGGATATCATACCCCCATCTATAGTTTTTTTGAGATATCTTAGGATTCCCTTTACTACAATGTAATGGGATTCTTTGGGATCAGATGGATATCTTTTACATACACAGATTGAGTACTGGATGTCTAGTCTCCTTGCAGTAAGGTATAAAAGTGAGTCTGTTAATCCTCTATACATTATTTGGCTTATTTCTTTTCCACTCTCATCCTTGTTAATTTTTATGGCTGCACTCATGGGGATTTCACGTGGCTTGCATTTTCTAATCCATATTTCTTGACTGTGGTCTTCAGGTACTTGGCTTGATTTATAAAAATCCCACTTCCTAACTGTTATACCTGAAGTCCTAGAAAGTATTTGAATTATTCCATTAAACTCATTTAAAATTTTGATTTCATTATTGCAGCAAATCTTTCACACAGTTTGTTATTAGTGCAACCAAATATAATGCCATCAACATAAATTTGCACTAATAGTATATGTTCTTTATGTTTCTTATGAAATAGGGTGGTATCTACCTTTCCACTCTGAAAATTATTCTCACACAGAAAAGTTGAGAGAGTTTCATACCATGCCCTTGGAGCTTGATTTAAACCATATAATGCCTTGTCTAACCTGTAGACACGATGTGGATGTTCAAAGCTCTCGATATCAAATGATGATCGAGAGCTTAGTCTAGTCTTCCCTTGATGACCAGTGTAGTCAATCCAAGAGATGAGTATCACTATCTCCTTGTTTTTTGTTTACAAGAAACATTCCTTTTACAACTTATCAAACTCATATGAAAAGGGAAGAACCTAGAGACTTTGCACAGATCCGAACTCTGGACTCTGCTGCAAGATTTTGTTCTTCTACGGACTAGTGACACTTTCGATTGTATCTTCACGACTTCGCTTTCTTGAGTAATCTTTTTGTTGCTTGATTGCTTTGCACTCTTTTGCTTTTGAATCAACGTTCGACAACAACACTGCTCAATAAGCCTTATCGGTTCCCTTTTAAAGGCTCAAGGAACGAACCCTTCGTCCAACGCACTATTCCTGGCAATCCACTCATGTTCCCCACTATCTCGTTTCTGATGTTGGCAGACCACTGATGTCTTCACTATCTCGTTTCTGATGATGGCGATCCACTGACTCCAGAATTAGTACCGTTGATACTTTAACTTGAATCTTCACTTGAGTGACTTTAACCCTCTGGCCCACACCGACAATCATCTCTACTATAATTCAGATTGCTGCATGATCTCGTCTGCACACAGTCTCTGTTGCAACATCTCGTCTGCACACAGTCTCTGTTGCAACATCTCGTCTACATAGTCTCTGATTCAGTTTATGTCTTGCCGTGTTGGCCCTGGTCTGCAACCTCAGTCCTTTGTTGTGAAGCCTTCATGTTCTTTTGTTGCTTGTCAATATACTAGTTGTTCATCCAAAGTCTTCATAGTAGTATGCATCTGGTGGTCTACACTATGCCTCTGTTTCTGCAACCATCTGCACTCTTACATCTAACCTAGATTGCAACTACCTACCTGACTTCTAGCCTGAACATCCTAACTATATTACAATTAATACATTTAAGTTTTTTTACATCAATTACTATACAAACGAAGGGATTGCACATTCCTTACAATCTCCCCCTAAATTGATGCTAACAAAAACTTCTATGTAATACAACAAGTTTTCTTGAGTCATATAGAGTTTGTACATTTTTGAATTAGAAAAAAATGAGATTTGGAAAAAGAACATTGAGATTTAGATTTAGTCTTACCTTTGATGTTCTTTCCCTCGTCTGCGTTGATATAGGCTTTCCTCCTCGGCTTCCCTGCTGCATTTCCTATGTCTGTCTTCTTCGTGATGTCCTTGTCTCTTAGGATCCCTTCCTCATTCTCCAGAGTTCTTTCTCTTTGCTTCAGAGGGTTTCTCCTTCTCCCCCTGAGTTGTAGAGGGGTTTTATTATTGCTCGTCTGCATCAGGTCTCTGCTGCTCTTCAGAAGGTTTCTCCCCCTTTTTGTTAGCACTCAGTGCAGAGGTGAGGTTTTTAAGAGCCACCCTGATCCCCTTGAGTTCAGAGTGAATGTGTTTCTCGACTACTTGGAGCTTGGTCTCGAGAAGGCCAACCTTGATGTTATTGATTCTCATGTGCTCATCAATGTTCTTTTGTGTCGTCTGCATCGTGTCATTGAGCTTGCGAAGTGCTGCAGACTGTTACTCCTTGAATCTTCTGAAGTTGGAGATGTGTGTTCGTTCAGTGTGAAGATGCACTGATCAATTTTGCTTCATCTGATCAATGACTCCTGCTGCTAGATTACTGAGAGTCTCGCCAAAGTTAGCAAGTGTTCATTTTCTGAGTTCTTTCATTGCTGCAAGGTCTTCTGCAATTTGCTCCAAGGCTTCGAGAAGATCATGGAAGGCATCTCTGATCCATGAGTGCATTCCATAAATCTCTTGATCCAGCTGACGTAGTCGGTATTGTATTGTGCCTTCTGAGGTTGAAGAGGGAACTCTTTCACCTTGCTCATGTGGTTGGACAGATAGGACTTCAACTTCATGGTCTTCAAAGACTTTCTTTAGGTATTTAATTGATGTTGGAGTCATTTTTGTGTCTGAGGGATCACTGTATATAGGCTCCAAAGCTACAGAGGGTACATGTGGTTCCATTTGAGCTAAACCAAAAGCAGATGGTGGAATAAAGACTATGTGTTCAATGTCTCTAGATGGAGTTGCTTGATGTGCCGCTACTGCAACCATAGTGGTTTCATCTGTAATAGTTTTCTCGTCTGCAGGGGTACTTGTCTTGTCTACATGTATTGAGACTTGAATGGATGTAACCTCATCTACAAGTGTATCTTCTGCTATAAGAGCGATGATTAATGGAGTTTCTGCAACAGATTCTTCAGTTGGGGACTCTGAGTGACCTGATTCTCCTATTTGAAGTGTAAATGGTTCGGCTGGAGTGATGGCTATAGAGGCATTTCCTTTAACAGCAGTTGTCTTGTCTACAATAACCTCGTCTGCAGCCTCCTCTGCAACAGATTCAGGTCTTTCCACATTACTCTGCTGTATTTGCACTCCTTCAGGAGCTACTTAATCTATGATATCATCTTCATCATCATGAGGGTCTTGTGGAGGTGGATCTCCTTGATGATCATCTCCATTGTCTCTTGCTGGTTGATCTTCTCCCAGATCAGGTCGAGAAAAGTATTCATAGACCTCCTCAGTGGCAGCTTTGATGTATTTCTTAAGGATTTTCTTGAGTTCTGCTTCAATTTCTGGAGTTTGACAAACTCTATGTGCCTTAGGAGATGTCTGAGCCTTTTTGTCTTCAACGTGGAGTCCTTGAACTCGACTGTTCCACTAAACAGGAAGTGAGGATCTTTAGGTCTCGTTGATCTACTAACTTCCTTCTTTTGGAGTTCAATTAGCTGATGAATCTCTCCTTCGATCATTCCAGTTATGTCACCAATCAGCGTTTGAGATTGGTCTGGATTGATCTGGTACAGAGTTTTGGGTCCTTGAGGAATTAGTTTTGGTCTAACAGATCGTGTAATTCTACTTGTAGTCCTTGCTGGCTGATCTTGACTCGATATGGATGTTGATGTTGTTCTTGGCCTCTTGATTGGTAGATTGTGTTGTGACATGAACTCCTTAATTAGTTTGTCACTTTCAATCTTCTTCTTCATATTGGTTCGAGTCCTTTCTGCAAGCTACTGAGAATCTATAACTTTCTGCTACAGTAGGTTTGCCTCGACTGTTTTGACCGCCTTAATGAGTGATTCAATGATCTTTTCAGGAGACGGTCTTTCTTGAGTTGGTGGTGTTGTAGTCCATATGGCAGTGGCAGTGGTAGGTTGGTCATGTGCAATTTGTGAAGTCTCTATTCTACTTCCTAAGAACGGAACAATTGTTGTTGTGGTTGTTGGTTCTACTGCAAGTGGTCTGATAGTGAGAGTTGGTGCAGTAGAGTCCATTGAGATTGGCCATATGAAGAGCTGACATCTTGGTCTCGATCTCCCTTATTTCATCATAAGAGTAGCCTTCTGCAACAAGCCTTTGTCTGAACTCTGCTCGAGGTCCTTCCCTTATCTCCTGAAAGCTTACTTGTGCTTCCAAGATTAGACTCTTCAAATCTTCACTTGCTCCGGCCTTGAGGAATTGAATTGCTATATTTGCGTCATGAAGGGCTGCAATCTCTGGTTCTTTTGGTGGTATTCTTGATGAAGAGGGCTTAGCTATCATCCTGGTCTGCAGTGCTGCAGACTGATCAATGACATCCTCAGTCTGCACTATTACAGACCGGGATTCTTCTTCATTGATTTTGATTTGTTCTGCAGCCGGTCTGTCGGATATTGTTTCCTTATCCGAGGTATGTACAATGAGTTTCCTCCTTGTAGTCTTTGGTTTTGTCACCTTCTGTTGGGCTGGCTTCTTCTTGGTCTGCTTCTTTGCAAATTGAGTTTGTGTTGCAGTAGTCTGCACTACTATGGTAGTCTGCTTTGCCTTGTGTCGGGTCTTTACTTCCAAAGTCTTGGGTGGCTGGACTGTAGGCTTCTTTTTCAGTCGTGAGGGTGCTTTTCCTATCTTTTTGACGTTGATTTGTTTGGATAGGTTCCATGGCCTTCCTTCTTTTTCTGAGAGGTTCGTCTTTTGTTTGAGAAGGATACTGATTATTCTTCCGAACAGTGGTAGTCTTGCTCTCACCGATCTTGCTAGTTGATACATAAGTAAACTAGCCCAGTTTACTCTTGTTTTTATAAAGATGGCACACATAATCACCTGTTGATCGGAGGTTATTTGGTCTTTGCTGAATTCTCTGGAGAGAATAGCTTTCTTTACGATGTCGGCAAGTAGTTTGTGCTCTTTGGATAAGAATCTTTTCATGATCCTTATTCGCTCATTCCATTTGTCTTGACTTAGAATGGCTTGTCGTCCCAGCTCGACGACTTCAGATGGAATGATTCTTGCATCTTCATTTGAGAGATTGAAGCATTATGAAAGGTCATCTTCACCTGAATGATTATTCCTCTTGAAGTAGAGGTGTGAGTGATTTGCTGCAGACTGTCTGCAACTTGTGCCTTCTTGATGAAGTCCAGAACTTTATCGTCATATATTGTGCTTGCTCGCTCACACAGAGGCTTGAGTCCAGCCTCTTCGATCAGGTCTGCTATATCTCTGACTTCTTCTTGCTCATCATGGATTGAATTGAAGTCAAACACCACACCTGTTTGAATTTCAATTCTTCTTGAAGGACTCCTCTGAGATTTAGAGGATTTCTGGCTTTTCTTTGATGAGCTGGATGGTGTGTTGGTCATTGTAAAATGATTTGAAAGAATTGTGATGTTTTTGGAAATCGAATTGAAGTGATTTGAAAGAAAATAGGGTTTCGACTTTGTGGAGTAAAGCGCTCGAGAGTTTAGAGAGAGAGAGAGTTTTGAGCGTTTGTTAGAGAGAGAGAGATTAGAGAGTAAAGTGATTTTCTGATTAGAGATCTACAGTATTTATACTTGTTTGAGAAATATAACCATTGTCAGTGCTTTTTCTAGCCGTTGCACAGTATAAGTTATTTAATTGACCGTTATGCGTTATTTTAGGAAAGAAGTTATTTAACTTTTAAAAAACTGATTTTGTTTCCTAAAATAGATGCAGTAGAGCACTATTGATTCTAGCCTGCACTTCACTTATTGACTGAGCAATGGTGCAGTAGAGCTAGTCTGCATTTTTTGTGAGTGATGCTGGTCTGCATTTTTTATGAGCGATACTAGTCTGCATTCTACACATGCAGTAGAGCAGAGAAGCACTTTTGGCCAATTTTATTATTGTAAATCAAGTATACCCAATTCTCCTCGAAATTGAACGAACTTGTTTTCATCAAGAGGTTTTGTAAAAATGTCTGCAATTTGTTTTTCTGTTGGAATGTATTCCAATTTAATATGACCTTTCTGCACATGATCCCTAATAAAATGATATCTGACATCAATGTGCTTGGTTCTTGAGTGAAAGACTGAATTTTCTGAAATAGTCATTGCAGACGTATTGTCACAAAATATAGAGGTTTTAGAGAGAGTTGTACCGTAGTCTGCAAGTTGTGACCTCATCCATAATATTTGTGCAGTACAGCTTCCAGCATCAATATATTCTGCTTCTGCAGTGGAAATAGACACAGTAGTCTGCTTCTTGCTGAACCATGATATTAATCTTGCTCCAATGAATTGACATGATCTACTTGTGCTTTTTCTGTGCAAAGTCTGCATCTGAATAGCCTATTAGTGTAAAATCTGAATCTTTAGGATACCATACACCAAGGTTTGGAGTTCCTTTGAGATATCTTAATATTCTCTTTACTGCAGCGTAGTGAGATTCCTTAGGATCAAATTGATATCTTACAGAGACACATACTGCATATTGAATGTCTGGTCTACTTGTAGTAAGGTATAATAATGATCCTATTATACCTCTATACATTGTTTGATTTATTTTCTTTCCACATTCATCCTTTTCTATTTTTATTGATGTGCTCATTGGTGTCTTCATATGACTAGCATTATCTAATCCATACTTTTTGATAGTGTTCCTTAAGTATTTGGATTGATTTAAGAAAATTCCCTTTTTTAGCTGTTGTACTTGCAGTCCTAGAAAATATTTTAGTTCTCCCATTAAGCTCATTTGAAATTTTGATTTCATTAGTTCTGCAAATATTTCACAAAGCTTATCATTAGTGCAGCGAAATATAATATCATCTATATATATTGGTACGAACAAAATGTGTTCCTTATGTTTCTTTAAGAACAGGGTGGTATCAACCTTACCTCTTTCAAAGTAATTTTCACAGAGAAAAGTTGATAGAGTTTCATACCATGCCCTAGGTGCTTGTTTTAACCCATATAATGCCTTATCTAACCTATATACATGATTTGGATAATCATAATCTTCAAAACCAGGAGGTTGTTCGACATAAACTTCCTCTTGTAGCTTTCCATTCAGAAATGCATTTTTTACATCCATCTGATAGATTTTAAATCCTTGGTATGCTGCATAGGCAAGGAACATTCTTATGGCTTCTAATCTTGCTACTGGTGCAAAGGTTTCATCAAAATCAATTCCTTCTTCTTGTGAGTATCCCTTTGCAACTACTCTAGCCTTATTTCTGATGACTGTACCATTTTCGTCAGACTTGTTTCTAAACAACCATTTGCATCCTACAACTAGATAGTTTTTAGGTCTTGGTGTGAGATACCATACCTCATTTCTTTTGAACTCATTTAGTTCTTCTTGCATTGGATCCACCCAGTTTGGATCATTTAAAGCTTCATTTATTACCTTAGGTTCTGTTTCAGATATGAAACAGCTAGCCAGGCATTCTGCATTTATTGCTCTCCTAGTCTGCACAGTTGCATTCTTATCTCCTATAATATCATCCTATGTATGTGCCTTAATCCATCTTCCTTTGTCTTGTTCATGTGATTCTAATTGTTGTTGAGGTTGTTCTTCTGCCTCTACTACAGTGTTATCATGTGCAGACGACTCTTCCTTGTCTACAGTGTTAATGATTTCTTTTGCAGTCTGTTCATTGCATGCATATTCTTCATCAAATACATTAGCATCTCTTGGGAATGTTTCTTTTTCATCAAATGATACATGAACTGATTCCTCAATAATCTGTGTTTTCCTATTGTATATGCTAAATGCTTTGTTGTTTGTTGAGTATCCTAAGAAGGTTGCCTCATCTGCCTTAGGATCAAATTTCTGTAAAATAGTTTTTATTATTGTTATGTATATAGCATATGCATCCAAAGACATGAAAGTATTTAACACTTGGTGTTTTTCCTTTCCACAGTTCTTATGAAGTTTTCTTATAAAGCTTGTGAATTGTGCACCTATTTTGGATATAGCAGGATGTGTTTACTGCTTCTTCCCAGAAGCTTTTAGATAGGTTTTCATCAGCAAGAATTGTTCTAGTTGCCTCTATGAGTGTCCTATTCTTTCTCTCAGTCACTCCATTTTGTTGAGGTGATCTAGGTGCTGAGAAATTATGCTTAATTCCATGATCATTGTAGTAGACATCTATTCCTGTCTGATCAAACTCAGTACCATGATCATTTTTGATTGTAATTACTTCTATCCCTTTTTCATTTTGGATTTGTCCAAGGAACCTTGTTAGAAGACTGCATGTTTCACTCTTTTTATGTAGGAACATTACCTAGGTATACCTAGAGTAATCATCTACTATAACTAGAGTATATCTTTTCCTGCTTAAGCTTTCTATCTCAACTGGACCAAAGAGGTCCATATGCAGTAGTTCAAGAATCATAGTTCTTATCACATAACTAGCTAATGGATAGCAGGTTATGTTCTAAGCCCTTGACATAAGCAAAATCTCTAAAGATTAAAGAACCTGTACCAAGGGTTCCGTAACCTTTAGTTATACCTCCTTTCCCTCCTCCAAATATGACAAGAGGTCCTTGCTCCTTTCTGAAATCCTCAAGATTGAATTTGTCTCCAGTCATATGTCCTGAGCATCCACTGTCCAAGTACCATATCCCCTCTTTCTTTTCCTGTAATAAAAACATAAAGAACTTTGTACATGGTACCCACTCGTCTGGGTCCTTATTGGTTAGTTTTTGGAACCCACACTTGAACTATCCTTTTATGTGTGTTCCAGCATTCAAGTGATTTGTGGCCAAGTTTGCCACAGGTAAAGCAGTAGACCTTTGGTCTTGTGCTTTTTAGTGGTCTGCTCCACCTGGTCTGTTGCTCTTGACTTGAGCATGTGTGTCTCGAGTATGGTTTTCTCCATATTGATCTCAAGGAGTTATTCCATACTGAGTAGTCAAATGTATATTGAGATTCATAGGGTCCTTCACTAAATTGTATTTGAGAGTTTCTTACTCTCTTCTTACTATTCATATATGCAGGTAGTCTCCTCCAGCTCTTTTGAGGCTGAGCAGTAGAGATCTTATTTTTCATTACAGATCTCTTGAGAATATTGTTCCTTTTCAGAATTACTGGTGCAGCTGAGTTATTTCTACTTTGCATAGTTTGTGCAGTAGAGTGTTGATTCTTA